>LBNU01024208.1:16513-59482 GCA_014162995.1 Artemisia annua | reverse complement strand
AAAAACTCATAGACTTTAGTTGAGGAGTACTTTCACGTGCACCTCATGCGCCCGATCTAGGATCGTATACATGCACATCACGCGCCGTGCCAACTTTAGTCTTAACAATTAAGCTCTTATTCGCATCACTTAATATTGACTTTTCTTTCTTTTTCTTTCTTTTCTCATCATTTTTTTTTCACGCACGCATAACTTTGACGCTTATAGCAACTTTGGGACTCCGGACCTTCACAGTTTAAGTCCAAGACCTACCGCCTTTAGAAGTAGGATCCAAGGTCCGATCTCAATCCGAAGTCTTATATCACTACTAACACTTATTATTATACAATACTTTTTTTTTTAAATTACGGGACCTTGATGTGTACCCAATTTTCAAAGCAAGGATTCTTTTAAAAAGACCAAGAACTAAATATCGGCAAAACCTAATATCTTTAATTATTTAGCACAAATATTGGGTGAAACAATTCGGTGGGAACAAAAAGCCACAAGTACCTTCGATGAGCTCTAAAGAGAACCAACTACTCTACGCTTAGCATCTAACTTCTAAAGAAACTCTATCATTCCTCGTTCTTCGCAAATTTAAAATTTCAAATAATGAGATCCGCGAATGCTTAGCCGATAATCATTTTTAAAGATTATATTGGTTACGGGAGACAAGCTAAGGCTCAACACGCCCGGATCAAGTCAAAATTTTCATTCTCACTCTTACCTAGTAGGAAAGTCAAACATGGTGTCAAAACACTTATTATATTTTTGCACATCTTTTCAACTTTTTTCACATTTTTTTGTGTTTTTTTTCACAACATTTTCATCATTTTCATCAAAATTTTCAATTTTTTCATTTTTTAGGAAAAACGGGGTTGCGAGAGTAAACGACTAAATGAAAGTGCAAGTCAAATCAAATCGAAGATTGACCCCCCCAGACTAAAGATAAACATTGTCCTCAATGTTTCAAAGGTAAGGGTAATCCTAACAAAAATCTAGGGCCGTTTATTAATTATGCCAAAGATAACGTTAGTCGATAAGATTAGGATATTTTGGATTTCCCATAAAAGCAACGATGAATGAAACTCGAGTGGAGAAGAGATGAAACAACGAGCACGAGAATCTTCATAAATCGGGGCAAATCCTGGACATACACAAATAACCACAAAACACGAGAAATGGAAGAGGTCGCCCCTCCTCACGTCACTTATTAGAAAATAGTAAAGAAAAAGATAGATGGATAAGCATGGGTTGCCTCCCACGAAGCGCTTTGTTTTTGATTACCGAGTCACGTAGCTTGACTCGATCCCCGAATTCAATTGTCCTTAGGGAAAGTTTGGAGATCCGGGACAACCATGGGTGGTATATCCCCTCCGAAGTAATGTTTTAGACGATGACCGTTCACCTTAAAGTTGGGACCATTGGGTTGAGCTAACTCGATGGTGCCATAAGGAAAAACATGGGTAATGGTGAACGGTCCCGACCAACGGGTTTTGAGCTTGCCCGAGAAAATCTTCAATCGAGAATTGAAAAGAAGAACTTGATCACCAACGTTGAAAACGCGGTCTTTGATTTTGGAATCATGAATCCTCTTTGTTTTCTCTTTGTAGATCAAAGAATTCTCGTAGGCTTGATCACGAAGTTCGGTTAACTCATTTAATTGAACTTTTCGGTGATCACCCGCGGTTTTGAGGTCAAAATTAGCATGTTTCAAGGCCCAGTAGGCCTTATGCTCTAATTCAATGGGCAAGTGACAAGCCTTTTCGTACACCAACTTATAAGGAGTACACCCGATGGGGGTTTTGTAAGCGGTGCGGAAAGCCCATAATGCATCATCTAACTTATCGGCCCATGAAGCACAGTTTTCTCCTACGGTCCTCTCTAAGATACGTTTCAAACCACGATTGGAAACCTCAACTTGACCGCTCGTTTGCGGGTGATACGCGGTAGAAAGACGATGAGTAACTCCATACTTAAGCATGACTTTGGCAAATTGATCGTTACAAAAATGAGTACCGCGATCACTTATAATAGCACGAGGAGTTCCAAATCAGGAAAATAGACTCTTCAAAAATTTCACAACAACTCGGGCGTCATTGGTGGGGAGCGCCTTTACTTCAACCCATTTCAACAAGTAATCGACGGCCACGAGTATATACTTATTCCCTCGAGAAGACGGGAATGGTCCCATAAAATCAATACCCCAAACATCAAAGATTTCACAAACTTGAATCGCATTTTGCGGCATCTCATCTCGTTGTGAAATTTTTCCTTGACGTTGGCATGAATCAAAAGACTTCACCAAGTCATGTGCATCACGGTATATCGTCGGCCAATAAAAGCCGGAATCGAAAACTTTCTTAGCGGTGTAATTAGCACCATGATGTCCCCCCGTGGGTCCATTGTGGCATGCCATAAGAATATCATCGGCTTCCTTGCCGTGAACGTACCGCCGGATCACTTGATCCGCACAAACTCTAAACAAATAGGGGTCGTCCCAATAATAGTGCTTAACGTTCTTAAAGAATTTCTTTTTCTGTTGGGACGACATCCCTTTCCTTATGAAATTCCCCGCATGGTAATTTGCAAAGTTGGCAAACCATGGGGTACTAGTATCATGTGATAAACTCCCAAGTGTCTCAAGAGGAAATGATTCATTGATTTCCTTTTTCTCGAAAACACTTTGATGGGGATTTTCAAGTCTAGACAAATGATCGGCGGCTAGGTTCTCCGCTCCTTTCTTGTCTCGAATTTCGACATTGAATTCTTGAAGAAGGAGAACCCACCGCATTAATCTCGGTTTAGCATCTTGTTTAGTCATAAGGTATTTTAAAGCCGAGTGATCCATATACACTATGCATTTTTTCAAACGAAGGTAAGGTCGAAACTTTTCGAAGGCATAATTGACGGCTAACATCTCTTTTTCCGTAGTCGTATAATGATATTGAGCGTCGGTCATGGTCTTACTTACATAGTGTATCGGTTGGAAAAATTTGGTCTTACGTTGCCCCAAGACTGCCCCGATAGCATAATCGCTAGCATCGCACATAAGCTCAAAAGGCAAGTCCCAATCGGGGGCAACTAGAATCGGAGCTTCCGTTAATTTCTACTTAAGTATCTCAAACGCTGCAACACACTCATTAGAGAAGAAGAACGGAGCATCTTTTTCAAGCAAATGGGTCAGAGGTCGGGCAATCTTGGAAAAGTCTTGGATGAAACGTCGATAAAAACCGGCATGACCTAGAAAACTACGAATTCCTCGAACGGTGGTGGGATGAGGTAGCTTTGCGATCACATCGACTTTAGCTCTATAGACCTCAATCCCGGATTTGGAAATCTTATGGCCAAGGACAATGCCCTCTTTGACCATGAAGTGGCACTTTTCCCAATTTAGAACCAAATTAGTGTCTTCACACCATTTTAGCATTTTCTCCAAATGGGCAAGGCAAGCGGTAAACAAATTTCCATAAACCGAAAAATCATCCATGAATACTTCCATAGTCTTTTCGATCATATCTTGGAAAATGGCCGTCATACACCTTTGGAACGTGCCTGGAGCATTACATAAGCCAAAGGGCATACGTCGATAAGCGAACGTTCCATAAGGGCAAGTGAACGTGGTCTTTTCTTGATCCTGAGGATCGATCGGAATCTGAAAGTAACCGGAAAAACCATCAAGAAAACAATAGAACTCATTTCCCGCTAGACTTTCTAGCATTTGATCCATAAAAGGAAGTGAGAAATGGTCCTTTCGGGTAGCATCGTTAAGCTTACGATAGTCGATACAAACTCTCCATCCCGTAACAAGACGTGTGGGAATTAGCTCATTATCTTCATTCGTCACTACGGTCATTCCACCTTTCTTCGTAACACAATGGACCGGGCTAACCCATGAACTATCGGAAATGGGGTAAATCATCCCGGCGTCGAGGAGTTTAATAACTTCCTTCTTAATAACTTCATGGATTTTCGGGTTAACCCGTCGTTGTTGTTGGATCACGGGCTTAAAATTATCTTCGAGCAAAATCTTATGAGTGCAAAAACGAGGGTCTATGCCCTTAATGTCGGAAATTTGCCAAGCGATGGCACTCTTATGCTTTTTAAGCACATCTAAGAGACGGGTCCTCTCCTCATCTTTAAGGTCTTTAGAAATAATAACAGGAAATTTGTCGGTCCCTTCTAAGAAAGCGTATTCGAGATGAGGAGGTAAATCCTTGAGCTCGGTCTCCGGAGGATTTTCTTTAGACGGCTCAACTTCATTAACTTCTTTGATTTCTTCAACATGAATATCCTTCGGAGGGGGAGAAAGTGACGGATCTTCATTCAATAATTTTTCAAGCAAATGAATATCCCCCTCCGGATCAAAGTCGGTATCATCAACTTCCGGTGAAATTGAACCATTTGAAAGATAAGCCTCGATCTCTTCCAAGATGAAATCACTTCCCTCAAACGGAGTGAGGGAAGGGGAAGAGTCGGCAACAATAGGTTGAGAAGAAGGAGTGGGATTGCCACTCGAAACATCATGAGAAAAACCGAGAAGTTCTTGAGAATACTCCTCCGAAACTTCATCAATAACATCAATTCGGTTTACGGACATGCAATCATCGGTGGAGGAGTATCTCGACGTTTGGTCCAAGTTAAACGTGACGGCTTCGTTACCATTTCGCAAAGTAATTTCCTCATCGTAAACATCAATCAAAGCACGACCCGTCCTTAGGAAACCTCTTCTGAGAATGAGAGGAACCATTGGATCGGGATCAAAATCGACAATCACAAAATCGGCGGGAAAATGAAACTTTCTAACATTAACGATGACATCCTCGGCAATTCCAATGGGATGAGACGTAGATCGATCGGCGAGCTCGAGGGTCATGCACGTGGGAGTAGGATCGGGAAGAGACAATTTCTTCCACATAGACTTTGGCATAAGGTTAATGCTAGCACCAAGATCGGCCAAGGCGAAGCATTGAACCATCCCCGGAAAATTACACGGAATCAAGAATTTGCCGGGATCTCCAAGCTTTTCGGGAAGCTTCTTGAGGAGAACCGCCGAACAATTTTCGTTCAAAGGTGTTTTTGCCATTTCAAATAATTTCTCTTTATTATTCAACAAATTTTTGATCATCGACGCAAATTTCGGCATTAAAACAACGGCATCCGCGAGACTTAAATCAAAACGAAGATCTTGAAAAATTTGATAGAACTTTTCCATTTGGTGGTTTGTTTTCTCGCGGTGCTTTTGATCGTTTAGACGAGACGGATAAGGAAGTTTGGACTTGACAGTATTATCTTGTTCAAAAACGACTTTTTCCTTTCCTTTTGAAACATTCTCTTTTTCTTTAGACGGTTGGACAACCGGAGGTTGGATGTTTTCGGTCCTTCCGTTATTAGTAGGAAGTTCCGTATCCGTTGTCGCCTCGGTTTCACGGTCGACTACCTTAGGGGAAGAAGAAGAAGATGAGGTAGTCGGAGCCGTAGGTCCATCAAATGAAACACCACTTCGTGTCGTGATTGCTTTAGCATCGCCCCTTGGGTTAGCGATCGTGTTGCTTGGAAGAGTACCCGAGCCCGAGGGTCGATCATTTAAAGACTTCTTGATTTCGGCCATTTGACTAATCATCAACTTATTCATTTCCTCTTGATTTTTAATGAATTGCTTGAAAAACTCATTCGAGGACGTTTGGTTTTGATTCAAAGCTTGATTTTGATTATTGAAATTTTGTCCTCGGTTATTTTGATGAAAACCTTGATTTTGATTAAGAAAATTCCCATGATTTTGATTTCCATGATTTGCATTTTGAAAATTCCCTTGATTCGGGCCTTGATAATTTCCTTGATGTTGAAAATTTCCACGATTTTGTCCTTGATTGAAATTTCCCTGATTTTGAAAACCATTGTTAACACGATTTTGATTTTGATTGAATTGATTGTTACGGTTTTGCACATTGTTAACTTGATTTTGATTATTAAAACCGGGTGGTCCAAGATAATTGGTGGAACGATAGCTAAGAAGATTCCGATCTCCTTGTGGTTGGTAACCGTTACCTCCCATATTTGTAGCATAAACGTTCTCATGAGCAAAGCCACCGGAGGCTGGACACTCATAATACGGATGTGGACCACCACACGTTTCACAACTTTGACTAATCGCATTGACTTGACGATTGTTGTTTAGATTTGGATTCGTTTGCAAAAGACGGACAACATCATCGAACTTTTTGTTAAGAGCCGCAATTTCTGCATTGGAAGACGTGGTAGATCTCGTCGACTCGCCCCTCTCGGCTGAAGAATCCCAATAATTGTGATGGGCGGTCATGTTCTCGATGAGATCGTAGCACTCTTCGGGGCGTCTTTTCATAAAAGTACCACCCGCAGCAGCATTGATCGTATCACGATGTCGTAAAGTTAAACCATTATAAAACGTATCAATAATCGTGACGAGCAACATGTTGTGATTCGGACACCGGTCAATCGAAAGCTTATAACGTTCCCATGCTTCGAATAAAGATTCGTCGGGAAGTTGTCGGAAATTGCTTATGTCGTTTCTTAGCTTCGTCACCATCGATGGTGGAAAATATTTTGCCAAGAATTTCGAAACCATTTCATTGAACGTATGAATAGAATTCTTCGGAAGTCGATCAAACCAAGCGGTGGCATGATGCGTCAATGAATATGGGAAGAGATAAAGGCGAAGGGCATCATCGGAGACACCGTTTTGTTTCATACTTTGGGTGATAGTTAGGAATTTATCAAGATGTTTGTTAGCATCATCACCCGGTAAACCGTGAAATTGGCAAAAATTTTGGACTCGTTGAATCATGTGATGTTTAAGTCCAAAATCCGCGGCTTCGATATTGACGGGGGCAATCGGGCCACCACGTCCGAACATAGTCGGTTGACACAACTCCTCCATCGTACGGAGATCGGGAGGAGGTTGAGGTCCCATCGGAGGTTCCTCGTTTTGTTGGGCACCACCCATCGGTGGGGATCCCAAATTTTGACCGTTATTGTTCATTTCCTCAACGTTTGGGAAATTAACACGGTGTGTGTGACGTATATTCCTCTCAGGATTTGAAAGTGGTGAAAGTAAGTTATGTGACGAAGAACGGGTGTTCATACACCAAAGAAATCACAAAATCAAAAATCAACTTGAAAAAGGAAAATCTTTTTGGTTTTTAAATTTTTTTTGAACAAAAGGTGAAATCAAAATACTTTTGGGTTTTTATATTAAAGAAAACTTAAAAACACAATATATATATTTTTTTTCTTTTGTTTTTTTATCACAATATTTTTGTGATCGATTCGTCAACCGAAATCGTTTCCTTTAATCTACGCGCAGCGAGGCGGGAGAGAAGAATGGATCTCTCTTCAGTCGGCAATTTAATGTCACGACTTCCGTATTCCCCGGTTATTCGGTAGTAGAATTAAAGTAATCGGATAACTTTTAACTTCACGATCTTTTTTCGCGTTCGAGCTTATTTGGTTTACAACACTCTCAAGAGGGAGAGTGAGGATTTTATTTTGCTTTTTGGTATTTTGTAAACACTTTAGGAAAAGTGTTCGTTTTTGTGATTTTTACTTTTTATATAAGAAAATACGTAAAAAGGAAGGTTTTTTTCAAAAAACGATAACCAAAATTCACTTCAACCTTCCCCGGCAGCGGCGCCAAAAACTTGATGTGTTGTAGTATAGTATAGTATTCCAAGGTAATTTCTCAACAAATAAGAAATACCCGGGTCGTGTCCGTGCGAAGGTGTGAATGGAAAATCAATTTCCGTATCGAAAACGTGTAAAGAAAGTGAAAATTTAAAAGATATAAAAGATCTTAAACTACGAGAAATGAAATATCAATCACAAAAAAACACGTAAACAAGCAACCAAATAAAGCAATTAAAGCACAAAAGTCCTAAAACGCAAACTAGATTTAAAACGTACGAGATTAAATCCTAAAACGCGTCTAAATAGTGAAATCCTAAAATAAAGGTCCTAAAAATATGAAAAATATTTTTCTAAGCTAAAAATGATAAAAGAAAATTTAAGGAAAAAGAAAATTTATTTTTGGACTTTTTATTTATTTATTATGATTTAAAAACTAATTAAAAGAAAATAAATCAAAAGAAATAGCAAAACTATTTTAATAAATCTGAAATTTTTATTATAAAAGTTTTAAACTATTTAAAAGATAAGAAAATTTTGAAATTTGAAAAAGCTAGTTTGGAAAAGCTTGAAACAAGCTTTGCAGTTTAGTTAAGCTTAAAATTTAAAAGAAAAAGGCAAAGTATAAAAGAAATTGAAAAGTAATACTAAACGTAAAAAGACCCTAGGGCAGATAGATGTGTGTGTGTGTAGTGAGCTGGGTGGCCAGAGATCAGCAACTGATATTTTTTTTTTACTATTTTTTTTATATTTTTCTTTTTGACAAAACTATAGAACAGCTATTGACTAACAACTTTTGTGAAAAGAATTTTTATGAAAAGCTTTAATAAGCTCAGAATGAGCTTTTGTATCCAACAGTATGCTTAATGAAGGCTTAAAGGAATTTATGAGATTACAAAAGCTTAAGCTAAAAGGAAACAAGCCAAATTATAAAAGACCAAACCAAAGCTACTGAGATACTCTAGAAACAAGCAGAGAAACAATCCTATGAATCTAAACAAGCTAAAATCAGCTAGAATTCCAGATCAAATAATGCTTCAAATTCACTGAGGTTACTCAGTTTACACTAGCAGATATGGAGCACTTATATTAAACAAATTAAGCAACCAAATAAGCAAACTAATCCACATAAGCAGTAGATCAATGAAGCCAGGAGTGAAGGGTTACCAAATCAATAAAAATCATGCAAAAGGCTCAACAACTGAACAATTTATGAGCAAGTGAAAATGGACCAGATCCTTAACTATCCTGGTACAGGACAGTCAAGTGCTCAGATTAGCAACTTTGGACCAAGATTCAAGTAGGTAAATGAGATCCAAATTCCAATTTTCTTTTTGATTATGATATACTAGCAACAAGTGAACTCAGAACAGCAAGCATCAATTAATTCCAACCAATTATGAAGTCTAAATTTGATCTAGAAAATCTGTCCAATTTTGAGTAAACAATATTTTTGACTTTTTGAGTTTTTGAAAACTTTGACTAAAATGAACTTTGATTTACTCTAATTGATTATAAATGATGATTAAAACTTATATATACCTAAATTATGTTACCTAAACTACTTATGCAACTATTTTATGATATAATGAAACCTAAATACTAACAGATATGCACTAATGGAGATCTAAATATGATTTTGACTATTTATGCTTCAACCTCCTGTTATTATGCTTCTATTGTTCTAATATTACCTTATGTAAACTACTTATGCAATACTAACTACCAAATCATCATACTAACTCAGCCAAACAACTTGATCCAAACACTCCTAATCCTACTTATTCCAATGAATAATGAAGCAAATGGTCCAAATAAACCACTACACTACCAAATCCAATTATACTATGAGATATTAAACTGAGATGAGCACAAAAACACAGATCAAACCAACAAACCACAAATCTAACTCAACTATGCAATAACACTTAGTTTATGAATCTGTTATGAGATTATATGAAGCAAAGATGAGAAACACTGATTCAAACACCAAATTACATCAACATCAGATCAAATAGGTCCAATCTAACTCAGAAACACAGATCAATAACCACAAATAACCACAGAATCTAGGATCACAGTTTATGACAGATATGAATGAGTAAAATACTAAAATTATGCAAACTATTATAATATGATAAGATCTTCTACTATAAAGCTAAATTATGACTAAACTAAACAAATTAAACAGTAAACTAGCACTACAAACAGATCTAAGCAAATAACTATGATTATACTAAATTTGAGGGGAAAATTAAACGATATTCTTACAAAATGCACCCACAGCTCAATGCAGGGGTCTCCTTTAAGCTAGCCTATCTTTAGATAGGCCAAACACATCCAAATCTCTGTTTGACTTATCAGCTTAACTCAGAATCATCACCATCAATGAACAGTTGACTTTCGTTGACTTTTTATACTTTTGAGAGATTTAATCAATATTTGAATCCTACTTCACTCACAGAAGCTATAAAAGCTAAAATGAGTTGTTACTATTGTAAAAACAAGCTTATTGAAGCTGGGTTTTGGAAATGAAAATATATTTTTGGTTTTTTTATAGATTTTTCTGATTTTTTTATGTTTTTGATTTAGGAAAACAAAGATGAAATATTAACTATTGTACTAACTGAGATTGAGTAATAGATATCGATTAAACAGAAACAAACTTAATCTAACAAATTGAAACTAAATTGAGATTATACTAAATAATACGATTTATATAAAAAGTAAACCACTATTTCATTGATTAAGAAACTGATTACACTATTGAGCTGAGATTACAATTGAGAAATAAAAACGACAGAGTTTCACTACTAAAAACCTCCCCTCCTATGACTGTGAGAAAGGGGGTATATATAGCTGAAGAATGAGGTGAGTTAGGGTTTGTGGATGCTTCTGGATGCTCTCAGCTTCTTCTAATCATGACCCTTGATCCCTGCTTCAATCATACGCGTTAATAATGGCCCTTGGATCATGTGCCAGCTGCAAACCATCAATCAAGTCACACGGATTGCTGACATGTCCCTCCTGACATGTCAGGCTTCTAGAATCATAAATTGATTGTACTATTTTGCCCTTAATAGCTGTAATTTTGGAGATAGGTAAACTAGGGTTCATGGAACAGTAGTTATTCTGGGTTGGGGTAATTATTTGGGGGGCGGGTAAAGTTTGGGGTTTTTTTTTATATTTGTTTGACTGTGAGTTTAAGTGGGGGTTGACTTGGGTTGTGGGATAGCAGGCCGTGGAATGAGTGGGCCTAGTGGTTTATGGGTTTTGGGCTGAAAGGGTTAAGAGGTTAATTGTTGGGTTGTACAAAATACAAAGAGTCCGTGGGTTTATGGTTTATATTGATAGAAAAGTTCCAAGGACCAAGTATGTATAATCTGAAAATCAAAGGACCAATGCTGTCAAATTCCAAAGTGTGATCCAAGGGCCTTTCTTGTCAACTTTCTAATTCATGAAGGTCTTTGTTGATATTTTCTTCAAAACTATCTTTAAGGACCACTTCTGCCAATTTGCTAAAAGGTGAAGGACCAAAGTTGTAATTTCTCTAAACTTCATCCAAGGACCAAATTTGACAAGATATGATTTCCCGAGGTTGACTTTGACTTTTTGAGCTTTTCCAGTGACCATTTGACTTCCCTGGCTTCGGCTTTTGACACTTTCCATTCTCGTGCTTGTTTTTGTCGGTTTTCTTTGATTTTATGTCCATATATGAAATATCCGTTCCTGCACAATCACAAACACAAAAACACAACATCTTTGGCATTTATGGTTAGTTTTTGGTCGTTTTGGTCTTAATTTGGTAAATAAAAGGTGTATGAATAAGCATACACCACCCTTAGACTCCCGATTTGCCTTTAGGTTAGGATTCTTGACTTGCCTTTAGGATTAGAATCCCCGAAATGCCTTTAGGATAGATTCCCCACTATTACTATTGCCTCTAGGATATAACATAGGTTAGAATTATGCTAAGATACTCTTTCGGGTATTACAGTTAGATATGTCATCCTTTAACAATCCTATCATCGTGTTGGATACCGATGATACGGATTCTTCATCGGATAGTTATTAGCATGCTCCGGCTACTCCTACCCACTCATCCTCTGGTTCTAATTCTCCGGAAGAATTAGCCCAGAATATTCTAACTAACTTAGGTTTAGAACTTTCCCCGACTGATCCCTATATGCAGGCATATAATGGGTATATGCAAGCATATTGTGGTGAAATTCCTACCGTACCTACTATAACCCCTACCCCATCTATACCTCACTATAATAGTCAAGATCGTATGTTCCCGAAATAGTTTCACCTCCCCATAAGAAATTGCGTATTATACCACATTCGCCTCCCCCTAGGTTTGAAATAGGTAGTAGTTCATATAAAACGCCTTTAGAAAGGCATGAGGAACAAATAGAGGAAATACTTAGTCATTTAGATAAGCTATCTTTAGGACGAATAGAAGATATAGAAAATAGGATTAGTGATTTAGGAATAGGTAGAAATAGGTTAGAAAATGAATTAGAGAAAACTCGTAATCAAATCTTTAGGTTGCAAACCAAATATGAGGGACACTCTGACGAAGTAGTTATTGCACATGTTAGACTTTCCACTATAGAAATGATTATCGAGGATATTAGGAATAGTCTTAGGTCTGATATAGAGGATCTTTTGGAAACCATCCAGGAACTTAAGAATAATAAAGAATCAAAATAAGGTTATAGAATTAGGTAGTATAGTTTATTAGGTAGATAACTTAGTTATAAACGGGTACTTGTTAGGCTTTCACTTTATAAAAATAGAAGTTTTAATCTACTCATACTTAGTTTTCTTAAAACTCGTATCCCGTATTAGGATCCCCTATGCCAGATGAAAAACGACTAGAGTCCTAATCCTAGCTAGAACCAATCTACACAAAGCCCACGTGGCTACACGAACGAGCACTCTAGTCCACTTGAATCTTCGCCCGATCCAAGTCTTCATGAACCTTNTAGTTTTCTTAAAACTCGTATCCCGTATTAGGATCCCCTATGCCAGATGAAAAACGACTAGAGTCCTAATCCTAGCTAGAACCAATCTACACAAAGCCCACGTGGCTACACGAACGAGCACTCTAGTCCACTTGAATCTTCGCCCGATCCAAGTCTTCATGAACCTTCCCCCGGTCCTAGTCTTCACGCACGAACTCACACCAAGACCAAGTCTCCACAAACCGACACATGAATTTACATAAAGTCCTAATCTACACAATCACCCACGCACTTACACATCGTCCGGATCTCCCTATTACACTTGAGATTCTAGACTTAAATTTTCCTACTGTAATTACATGAATATTTATGTATGTGCTTTTGATACTTGAAATTTGCAAGCAAGAAGTGGAGAATTGCTTGCTATTTATAGGCTTAAATTTTGGAGACCAAGTAAATATCTTGGAGACCAACTAAAAATTTTGGATACCAAGTTCTTCTAGAAGCTTTGTTGGGTCTTGATGGACATTGTTGGGCCAGTCACTAAGGGGCCCCGAATGGGCTTGTTCATTTGCTTAGCCCGATCCAACTAGCTAAGTCCATATGTATGTTTGGCCCGATCCAATTAGTTATGTCAATATCTAGAAGTCTTGCATGCTTGGCCCAATATAATTATCCAATTTCCATAAGAGTTTTAAGATGATGATTCGACGTTACAAGTGACTTGTGCATTTTATGTTTTGTATTACAAGTTGCATGTTTGTCATTATTAAAACCGAAGAGACCGTCTAGCTTAAATATCGTAATATTTGCACTAAAATCTCCCCCTTTTTGATGATGACAAATATGTAAAACAAGATACTCATTAAAATGTAAAAGTTACTCGTTTATACTCCCTTCCCCCCTTTTGTCGAAACATAAAGGTGTCGCCAATGTAGAGATAGAAAGAAAATTGGCGGAAATAGGAGACTTATTTGCTTGCATTAGAAGAAGGCTTGAGAAGAAGACATGAGAAAAAGAGATGTCTTTGCTTGCATTAGAAGAAGACTTGAGAAAATGACACGAGAAGAAGACTTGAGAGAAATGCCCGAGCTTTGAGAAGAGGAAGAAAACTTGAGAAGATGACTTGAGCATAAAACTTGAGAGGAAGAGATGTCTTTGCTTGCACTAGAAGAAGACTTGAGAAGACAACTCGAGAAGAAGACTTGAGAGAAATGGCGGAGCTTTGAGGAGAGGAAAAATACTTGAGAAGATGACTTGAGCATAAACTCTAGGAGTTCCTCCCTCAGCTCAGCTATAAATAGACCCCTTCATACAAATTTTAGGCCATGTAATTTTTATGAGTCTTAGCTTATTTTCTGTTTTTAGCTTATTGTAATTTTATTTTCAGTCTTATTTTACTTACAAAGCATTGTAATCTTCTTCTTTTTAATAAAATTTAAGTTTCTCTATAAATACTTGTTCAATTTACAGTTAAGCTTTTAACTATGTTCTCTTTTGGATAAAGAAACTGTTACAAGCTTTCATAAGCTCTTATTCAGCTCACATAAGCTCAAACAAGCTCTTACATAGCTTGTTTGAGTTGTGTTTTTAAATTCAAAAGCATTTTAGTTCAAAAATCAAAATAAAAAGTCAAATAAGTTGTTTGGATGATAAGCTAGCAAGAGAAGTGCTTATAGGGTCCTACTAGCTTGTCTTTGACAAGCTAGAGCTTGTAGATTGATTATTTAACCCTGTTTTGAGCAAGGGTAGTTGTAAGTTCCATTTTTCATTTTATTAGCTTATTTACTGTTAAAACTGCTTATTGCTTAATCGCTTTGCTTATTTGCTTTACTTATTGCTTTTATGTGCTTAATTCTATCTCTTATTGCTTATTGTTGTTTATTTTCTGCTTTTATATCATTTTAACTTGTAAGCTTATAAATAAATGAAAAGAAAAACCAAAAATAATAGCTTATTAGTTTGCTTATTCAATAGTGCTTAATTATAGTTCAAAGTTGCTTTTCAGGTCTTAATATACTTAGTTAGTAATCTGTTTTTCAAATCTCAGCTTAAATTGGTCTTAAACTTGTTCAAAATCAAAATAGTTTACTTAAAGGAATGTTTGGGATTAGCTGATTTTTGTGTTTTGGTCACTAGTTTAAATTCAACAATCTTTAATTTAGTCTTTATAATAGTTTTTAAGAAGTTTCATCAAGTCTTATAGCTTTTATCTTGATTTCCAAAGTTTCATAGTCCTTAAACAGATTTATTAGCTTATTTGGTTTAAATCATTAAAAGGTCTTTTTATGGTATTATTTTTGTAAGTTCAAAAAAAAAGGTATTATTTTTGTGTCTAAGAATGCTCAAATTTCATATTTTAAGTTCAATTCTAGTGTCATAAGTTTCTGAGTATTTATGTCCAATTGTCAAAGTTTTAAAAAGAGTCAAAAATAGTGTCTGTCAAGTCTATTTGTCAGCATATTCTTAAGCTGACAATAAGTCAAAAGATTTTGAAAATTCATTTTACAAATAATTTAATTATAGTACTATGATGATTTTCACTTTTTAGCTTATTTCAAAAATATTAGATAGCTTAATTTTGGTTGCAAATAGTGGTGGTCAGAACTATGTTCAAGACAGACTTTATCAAAATTCATAAAGTGTCCAATCAAGCTTCATTATCAGCAACATAAAAAGCTCAAAATAAGTCTTTACTGTCTGAAATTTGTTTTACATGATCTTTTGTTGTTTAGCTATGCTGCTTTCATACTCTCATGCATTAGCTTATTGGTTTATTAGCTTATTATATAGCTCTGTTAGTCAGTTTGTGTTGTAGTTTTGCTTAATAGCTTATTTTGAGTTTAAGTGCTTAATAGCTTTTAGGAAGTGCTCATTTAAGTTTAGATAGCTTATTTAGGATAGATTAAGTGCCTTTTAGCTTATTGAGCTTAAGATTGAGCTTGTTAAGCTCACTTGCATAACTATTTAGCCTTTTAGCTTTTATTCTCAGTTAAGTTTTGTCTATCCTTTACAGCTTAATTCTAGCTTGTTCAAAGGTTGGAAATCCCTCAAATTTGGAATTTAAGCTTACTTGCATATGAACTTGTTCTGTTTTAGGTTTTTATGCTTTTAGCTTTCTGTTTAATAGCTTACTTTTAAGCTTAAACATGCCATTTAGGGTTGTTTTGGTGATCAGTTGAGAACATTAGCTTAATCTTACTTTTTAGCTTATTAGCCATTTGGGACTGCTTATTCTAGTTTAGATTACTTTATTAGGATTGCTTTTTAGTTCTTTTAGCTTATTAGTCTTAGCCTATAGCTTATTGAAACTTACATTAGCTTTTTAGTTCATTTTACTTTTCAAAACACAACTATTGAGCATTACAGCTTTTTCCAGCTTATTTTCTTAGTTAAAAAAAGGTGTTTCCATTAAAGTTTTTTATTTGTAGCTTATTAAAAAGTTTTAAAAAGAAAAGTTTCAAAAAATATATATATATATTTGCAAAAAGGGGAGCACACGGGTCGAACCTGTGACCTCCCCCTATACCAAGCCTTACACACACACATTCTTAACAATACGCGCCCTAGGGTCTTACAATACTCATTTGCAAAATTTAATATTTAACCATTTTCTCTTTATTTAGCTTATTTTACCTAAACTGCTTAATTTTTGCTTATTTACAAAAGTTGTGGGCCCCACCTTATTTTTCCCTTATCCTACTTTTCTTAAAGGGGTCTTACAATACGCATATTGATGTATATAATTATAGTCCAAGGTAATACAAAGGAAATATGTATTCCCAAGTCGTTTTCCCAACGAATGAATGAATGGAATTTCGGTTCGAGTCGTGAATAGTATAAAAGAGACTTTTGGAAATTTTAAACTACAAATATGAAATTATAACTAAAAAACAAGTAATTAAGCAAGCTAAACAAGTATGAAAGACACACGTAAGTTAAAACGTAAAAAACACGCGCACGTAACGTTAAATAAACGAACCTAAAAGTGAAAACGAAGAAATACTAACGCTATAAATGCAAAACTATTTTTCTGAAGTCCTAGTTAACAAAAGAAAATTTTAGAAAAAGAAAAAGAAAATTTTGAATTTTATTTTAATTATTATGAATTAAAAACTAAATTAGAGAAATTAAAAGAAGAAAAATAGTAAAAGATTATGAAAAATTATAAAAATTTGCAGAAAAGTAATTCATACTAAACTAATTCTAAGAAAAATAAGAAATTCGAAAAAGCAGTTTGGAATAAACTAGTAAGAAGCTAAACAGATTATTTAGCTAATAATAGAAAAGTTGGTTATCTAATAAACTTTGCATGGTCATACTGAAAAAGTCCCAAGGGCAAGATGGCATTGTTGTTTGTGTTGAGGCTATGAGTTTGGAGACCAGGGTTCGAACCCTGGTTTTGGCACTTTTTATCTTTATTTTATCTTCTTGATTTTCTTTTTAAAACTTAGTTATTAGTTGAAAATAACAACTTTTTGTGAAAACAAAAGTTTTTGAAATTTAGTAATAAGCTTGATAAAGGCTGAATGATACATAGTTTAACCTAAAAGTTAAAAAGGGAGACTTGAAAACTAAAGATGCTTTTAAAAAAACTATAAGCTAAAGGCAAATAAGCTTCTACTATCCTAAACCTATCTTGAATAAGCTAAAGCAACCTAAATATAAAGCACAAGTAAGCTGAGAAGCTAACAACACCAATAAGCAAAAACTAAATTAAGCTTAAACCAATCAAACTAAGGGGCTTACTTGCAAATCTGCTTTAGGTAACTAAATAAGCTCAAAAGCTTACAACCAGCTAATAACAATGAGCTTATGCTATAGACTATCTAGAAACCAAATATCAACCAATTGGCTTAATTAGATAAGTAGATGACAAGCCTAGAATAAGCTGATTCAGACCACTATTTGATGTGCAGGACACCAAACAGCCTGAGATGGGTTTGTTCAAGCTAATATAAAGCTAGCAAACTGAAAGCTCAAGATGTAAAAGCTGATGAAAGTTAAAGTCAAGCAACCAACCTTCAATAAAAACCACTTTTTATGAATTTTGAAACACATTGAATCATTCAAATCTCATCCGATATAAGGGTTGTTTGAGACAGCTTTTGGTATTTTTTTGGATTTTTAGAAAATCTTTGCAAAACAGATTTAAGTAACTAAAGAAGCTAAACTTAATGATTAAAACTAATTTCCTGAACCTAAGTTACTTATAGAAGAGATTTAACAATAACTAAAAGCTTATATGAAGCTTAAGGCCAAACTTATTCACATCAGCTTAATAAAAGCTTTGTTGATGTGAGATTTTAAATGAAAAGAGGAAACACTTGATGCAAACTATTCTATGAGATGAAAATCAATTGTAAACTTGAATTTTAAACTAACTATAGCACCTAAATAACACCTAAACTAGATTTTGCTATAAAATCTTACTAAAAAAGTTTTATACTAAAATTTTAGAAAACTTGCTCAACTACTATACAACTATATGGAAATGTAGAAATATGCTTTAAAACTATAACTAATGACAGATTAAGGCTGTTTGAAATCCAAATTATTACAAAAACTTTTTTTATCTTGAAAAGTTGAGTTATGCCAAACACCCCTTTATTTTGAAGCTTTTTTGATTTTAAACCGAATAAAAAAAGATTTAAGATGTGAAATGTAAAAACAGATTAATAACAAGCTATATTAAGATTAAATAAGCAATAAACAACCAAAGTTAAGTATTATTAAGCAAGCTATAAGCTAAAACAGGTTTACACTAATATTTTTGTATTTTCATGTTTTTTATTAATAACTTAAAGACAATGAGATCTAAGCTAACAATAAGCAATGAAAAGCAATAAACAACTAAGATAAGCAACAATAAGCAAAATAAAGCAACTAATTAAGTAAATAAGCAGTTTTAAGTAAATAAGCTAAATTAGCATAAAAATGGAAAACTTACTATAGCCCTTGCTCAAAACAGGGTTGAATTATGAATCTACAAGCTCTAGCTTGTTAAAAGACAAGCTAGTGACAGCAATAAGCCCTT
Source organism: Artemisia annua (assembly GCA_014162995.1). Lineage (NCBI taxonomy): Eukaryota > Viridiplantae > Streptophyta > Magnoliopsida > Asterales > Asteraceae > Artemisia > Artemisia annua. The sequence continues at coordinate 40,834 of LBNU01024208.1, read as the reverse complement.
CCCTTTCTGGCTTATCATCCAACTTAGCTTATTTGACCATAATGTTGATTTATTTTGACTTTTTGAATTATTTGTATTTTAACTGAATTTAAACACTAATAAGCTCATAGTAAGCTATGACAGCATTTATGAGCTTATACAAACAATAACAAGAGCTTTTAACAGCTTATTCAACTAATTTGAGATTATTTTTGTAATTTTTTTTGGCTTTTTATTAGTAAAACAGAAAGTAACAAGTATAATCTAACAATAAGCTAAGAATGAGCTTATTTGAGCTTACAAAGACAGAAATAAGGATTTTTATAAACTAACATAAGTAAACATTAAAGCTTTAAAGTAAATTGCAAATGGATTTAAAATGGAAAGGTACTTTATTAATTATTAAAATTGATTACAATACTGAATAGAAACTACAAATAAGCTGAAAAAAATAAGCTAAAAGCTAAATTATCCTAAACGTAGAACTAAAATTACATGAATACAAATGGTGAAGTGAGGGGTATTTATAGTTGAGCTCAGGTGGGAAGCTTGGGTTTCATGGAGCCTTCTGGAACTCTAATAGAAGCCATAGATCATTTCCCATCATGATAAGCTCAATTTGTAGCCCTTGATTCATTTGATGATGTGTTTCAGCCAATAGGAGTGCTTCATTTGTCCACTGTGGCAATCCTTGTGGTGTCAGTCACATGTCAGGTTCTAGAAGGCTTAGGTGTACGGGTAAAAGCTTAAGGTGCAGGGTAATTGTGATGAGAGTGATGATGAACAGTAACGAAGGTAAAAAGGGAGGGATTTGATTTTTTTTTATTGTTTAATGAATTTGACTTAGAAAAAGGGTGTGACTGGGTTATAATAGCGGGTATGGGTAAGGGTGTGTTGGGCTTTGGTAATAAGGGGTGAGTTTTGTGTTGGGCTTTGATTGGTTTTGGGTTGTAGGATTGGGTTTTTTTTAATTAGTATAGATTTTTGCCAAGGACTATAAATGTCATCTTAGTAATTTGAAGGACTAATATTGCCATTTTTACAAAGTACTCCAAGGGCTATATTTGACATTTGATGATTCTTCAAGGTAGACTTTGTCCTTTTGAGCTCAAATATGATTTTGAAAATTTACTTTCCCGGCCTCGGCTTTTAAACTCTTTACCAAATCCCGTGCTCGTTTTGCCTTTGTTTTTGTCCAATTTTTACATATCCGTTCCTGCACAATCACAACACAAAAAAACACAAATATCTAAGGCATTAATGGTTAGTTTTTGGTCAAATAAAGGTATTGTGAATTCACACATACCAAAATCCCCCAGACTAAGGTATTGTCGTGTCTTCACGCATTGTCATCACTTCACGCTTTTGAAATCAACAAATTTGCAATTTCTTTTTACTAACTTTGAAAAGTAACAAAACGTTTAAAAGAGATTAAGAAATCAAAAATTCAAAAAACGCCCCGCTTTTTCATTTTATTCGAGATATAAAACCCCCGAACACCATATCCGTTACCCAATACCAAACGCATTAAGATGACTAGATGAGGTAAGACTTAGGAGTGACGACGTGGCAGTGCCAGCAAGGCCCAGTTGAAACGTATCGAAACCCGGCATCATTTTCTTTTTTCTAAATCACAAAAAAAAAAAAAAAAAAAACCTAGTCGCAGGTGCAGGTGGAGGCTGGTTTGTTCCAAATCTGAATCGAATCGAATCGAATCTAATGGGCGATATTAATAGCAACAACAATAGAATCGTGGGAAACAAATACAAACTCGGTCGCAAAATCGGCAGCGGATCCTTTGGTCAAATCTTTCTAGCTACCCATGTTGATACCCATGAAATCGTTGCTGTTAAAATGGTGACCCACTCTTTATTACTCTACTACTTTCATGGGTTATTTACTATTTACCACTCTACTAATATATCCTCATTTGTTTGGTTTATTGTTGTTATAGGAAAACAGGGAGACTAAGCACCCGCAATTGCTTTACGAGGCGAAGCTTTATAATTATCTTCAAGGACTTGCTGGTGTTGCTGCCATACATTGGTCTGGGGTTGATGTTGAGGACAATGTGCTTGTTCTTGATCTTCTTGGCCCGAGCCTCGAGGATCTTTTCGTCTATTGTGGAAGGAAGTTTTCGCTCAAGACCGTTTTAATGTTAGCTGATCAAATGGTATTTTTAAAACCCGTTACACTGATTTTGTTGTATCTTGTTGTTGAAGCTTGTACTGACTTGTATTGTGTTACTTGCACAGCTTACGAGAATAGAGCTGATGCATGCTAAAGGGTTTTTGCATAGGGACTTGAAACCGGATAATTTTCTCATGGGTCTGGGTAGGAAAGCAAATCAGGTAATACGTTACGAGTTTATGTGAAGGTGTGGTGTCTTTAGATATTATGTTAATGCTTTTAATCTATCTACTAATATCGCTAATTGGCTCTCTTATCAGGTCTATGTTATAGATTTCGGACTTGCTAAAAGATACCGCGACCCATCTACAAGTAGCCATATTCCTTACAAGTATGATATTTTTCAAGTTGTTTTAATATCATCTTTGTTGGTATGCTGTTGTGTTTTAAATAATGTATAGTTCGTATATATTTTGTTGTCTCCTTTGGGTACATTACCCCCATTTCACACCACTGCCATTTTTTCTGTTAATACTCATAAAGCGCCTTTAGATACTATCCTTTAGAATAGGACCACACATACTACGATTTTAAAGAATCGGATCATTTCTGCTTATATTGCTACAGAAGTTCTTCCTTGTGTGCATAATACTCGTATTAAGTATGATTTTACACGTAGAAAGGATCTCCATACATGTCTTTTGGAATACAAAAGCTTAATAGAAGACTGTATATCATTTATGCTATTGTATATGTTTTGGTGTCGGAGCATAACCCTTTTTTCTATTTTCTTATCTGATCTGACCATACATTCTTATCATCTATGTATGCAGATCAAACAAAAACTTGACAGGGACCGCACGCTATGCAAGCTGTAATACTCATCTGGGAATTGGTATGAAATCATTAATGTTTTCTGTACTTTGATATTTTATATTGATGCCTACATTGATACAATTTTTTTTACTTTGAATCCAGAACAAAGCCGGCGTGATGATTTGGAATCTCTCGGCTATGTTTTCTTATACTTTCTGAGAGGGAGGTATATACTGAAGCATTATTTATTTTCCTGTTGATTAACGTAATCTGGCAGCTCGATAGTACATTCCCTACATGTTAGTTGGTTTTTTATTTGGTTCAATTAAACTTTGTGTTTAAATTCGAATGAAAATGTATCCCCTTTCTAATTAAATAGATCTATACTGAACAAAATAAACTTGTTGTCTGCAGTTTGCCATGGCAAGGCTTAAAAGGTGCTACGAAGAAGCAAAAGTATGACAAAATATGTGAAAAGAAGGTAGCAACTCCCATTGAGGTATGGTGCTTTACCAAGTTTGTGCTAATCAGCTGACATTATTCAGTGACTTGTGCACACGCATGTGTGTTAAGCGTTTAGCTTTGGTATGTTAGTTTAATCATTACGGTAATTGGGTATAATTTTTTTTGAAACAAAATATTAGATATATCTTTTGATACGGATTGTTGGTTAGTCATTTTTAAATTATTTTAGCGGAATATCATGTTTTAAATAAATAAACCTGTTTTAAATTGCTCGACAGGTGTTATGTAAGTTTCATCATGTGGAGTTTATATCGTACTTCCAGTATTGCCGATCTTTGACATTTGAGCAGCGACCTGATTATGGATTCTTAAAGCGCCTTTTTCGTGACTTGTTTACGCGGGAAGGTACACTAATGTTTCACCAAATGCTTAAGTCTTGAGTTATACTCGTATTCTGACAAGAGATGTGCCTAGATTTTCACATCAGATCTTAGTATTTCTAGCTAAGATGGCCATGCTTCTCATATTTACTTAGTATTATGGTTAATACACTTAATAGACCTTGTTGGAACATCTTGCGACAATTGCACTGCTTGCTGAGTTGATTGCTTTATTAATTCCCTGTCTTTTCACAGCTAATTTTGTTTGTCTGTGTTGATGTGGTTGTTAATATGATGTTCTACCTGTTGCAGGATATGATTTTGATTATGTGTTTGATTGGACAGTCTTAAAGCACCAGTCGGAAAAGCCAAAACCACAGCACCATTCAACAGTTAGTATTTCATTTGCATTCAGTTTTTTGCAATTTAAAAGCAATAACATGCTTAAATTAGTTTTTATCAGGTGTATCTTATTTATTTCGTTGAGTCGTCATCCTTGTATTCAACTAGTACTTTGATTATGATGCAGAGTCGACCAGTTCCAGGAGTGATTAATAGAACAACGCCACATTCAAATAAGCGTCAAGGTATTTCATCTAATTAGGGAATTTTATAGGACGATCGTTTTTCCCCTAAATGTAGTTCTGTACTATAACGTGTGTTAAGCTTCTAGGTAGCACACAGAGGATTGGAACATGTTTTTTTATATGCATATATTTCACTCAGGATCTGGTAGTGCTGGTCAGAGAGACTAAATTGTTTAAGTTATCTCACCCTATTGTTTTAGACCTTAAAGATATAAGACTAATAGGAGATATTTCTCTTTTTGTACTACTGCTATCTACTCACATATTCAGTGGGAGGCATATGATGGAACCAGGGGACACACTCTTAATTTGTTGGTGATTGGTCACTTCACGTTATATATTTTTACCATTGGGTCGAAAGGGGTAATTATGAACTAATTAGAAAATGGGTCTAAAGGGATTTAAAGTCAACCATGGCATAATCAAGTGTTTAAAGGTCTCAAATAGCTTTTTTGAAAAAATAAATAATTACATAATGGTCCTTTAAAACACTCTGTGCTTTCATACTTCGTTCACATCTGCAATTAGTGTCAACAAGGGACCAAAGGTGCAACAGTTTTCTTGGGACCATATCATTTATTACTTATAGTAATGCTGAGGGACCAATTTCTTAGTTTTGAGCAAATCACTATGTCCATACCATATTCACAGATGAATTTTTTGTAGAAAGTGGTTGTAATGAGTGTTATTTTGGACCAAGCATGTTGGTTAATTTTGAGATTGTTTAGAAAATGCAAGATTGAGGATCAAATCAAACAACTATGTTCATTACTATTGTCCTGGGATGATCTTACAGTTGCTCTTCGTTTTTTGCTTTAGAGTTAGATAGTTACATTATGGTCCATTTGTCGTATAAGTGAATTTATATGGTCAAGATTGAATGGGAGATCATCTGTGATAGAGGGACCACTTGTCTAGTTCCAAGGACAGAGAAAAAACTTTTGACATATGTTTAATCTCTTCATCTGATAAATAAACTGATTTGCTATTTTGTTAAAATTATATATCACCCTTAAGTTGGTAATGATCATGATTTCTATAGGGTAACTAGGTTATTTATAAAATTCCGAAAAAGATACTCAGCATGTAAAGCTTTCCAAACAAATTAACTTAATGTATCATGGGATGGGAAAAGTTGCATAAAAGTTGGAAAAGGATTGCCATAAAATTTTAGCTTCAGTTTGTTGGATATGTTTTTGACTGGACAGAGTCGGGTTTAATATCCACATCATATGTTCCGATGCATGAAGACTTTACATTGTATGTGCTATCAATTGGGTATAATTTGTTATCGCTACTCTTACCTTGGTTATTTGTTAGGGGTTAATGATGATTGCTACCAACTTGGAGCAGCAGAACGAAGAGAATCAAGCAATCCTGCTCGTCGTGACATGCATAATAAAGCAAGACCACAGTACGAACTTAACGATAGTATCACACCTGGAAAACATGTAAGTCATTGTTAGATGGAGTAGAAAATTTACCAAACTTGGTTACCTTTTCATGCAATATGTCCTCAAGAGTGCCATTAACCTACGGATATTCCCAACCATTTGCTTATTATGGAAGGCTTTATGTATCTTTGTTTTTTTAATGATGCTGATATCGATTGTATTCACCGTGAACGAACACTTTTTTGATTACTATTGACTTTGATTGTTGCAGATGATAAGTAGTGGACCAAAGGTGTCTATGTCATTCTCTATGGGTGTCACCTCCAGACCACCTGTCGATACTACAAAAGTTGACCATGGTCTTGGTAAAAAGCCTGCTGGTGCTTAAAGTAGTTGGATGCGATCTTTGAATGGTATTTCTTGTACCAAGTAATTGATTACAAGATTCACTTCAGTCCGGAATTGGTAGCATGTGCCTGCAGCATAATGCACAAATCTTCTTTGGCAGATCAAAGTTATCAAGCAATCAATCACTAAGCAGTTTCATTTGGCCTATCAAAACATGCGGTGAGGATCTACCAGCAGTCTCAAACATTTGTCACCTTGAAGTAATTGCTTGGATGCTTCGGCTCTGGATCACACATGTAATTTCTTAAGGTGATTACCAAGCACAACATGTGGTGCTTGAATTTGTTTCCTGTTAAGGTTTGATTGTGTTCACATAAGTAGGTCATTTATGACTATGCTTGTTGCATGTTCTACTGAGGATAATGTTGTACAGATTTTAACAATTCTTTCTTTCTTAAAATAGAAAATTTGCTACCTTTGTATTTGTTTATATTCTTGGGGCCAAAACTTTTTATTTTATTCTGTTTACATCAATTTTTATAAATCAGAGTTTCTTGATGTTTATTATTTCAGTTCTAACATTGGTACCAGAGTTCTTCTGAATGTGTATGGCATGACCTATTTAAGGTATATTAAATGCAAACCATTCTTTTAAGTATCAGAAACTCTGATGAAGAAGCTGTATGCAAGAATTTTTTTCGCCTCTGATTTCATATTTTCTTATACTATTCAGGTTCCTGTAAAATGGATGTTAGAAGAACCTGAACAGCAAAGCCAACCAAGGTAATTACAAAGTTTAGATATTTTCTCTTGGGAGGTTCCAAGGTAATTATGCATAAGCATTCATATGGGTCCATGTATACAAACTGGGTTTGATGCCAGGGTGTTGTATATATTGCAGCTCTTTATATGGGTCCATGTATACAAAATGGCCCTGAAGATTGCAAATTGTTTAACCTTCCCCGGGTCCAAATAAGTAATTTCTGTCTAAGATCTAGAAGTATACCTAACACTATTTCTGGACAATATTAGTGTTGAGTTATGGCATATTAGTAAAATGATTAGTCTCTATTTAGTGAGCCTAATCAAGAATGATTTAGATAAAAAAAAAAAAATTGTTTTGATGTTTAATTTCAATACAAGACTCTTTCTTAAGAGGAGTATAAAGTGTTTCATGGTTATGGCACCATGAAAGTTCGTACAAAATTTATTGAGATTTATAATGTTAATTTGGTGACTTCTAGAGTTCCAGTAGTTTGACTATCATCTTCCTGGTTTCTACGACCAATGTATTTATTGTAACCTCTACCATCTGAGTAATATGAGTCAAGTATGTGCTTCGTGTGCCTTTCCAAAAATAGTATATGCTTCATGTCCAGCGCACATATGCTTTATTCGCCATGTCCATCCTTTCCATAGCATTGATCCAAATCATAATATTTGGTTGCCTATGTAAGGGAACTTAGGTTATATACTTTTGTTTAGGCTCTTACCTCAACTCAGTCTTATGTGCTCCTTCACAAACAAAGAAATACACATCTACTTCTTTGATAGACAAGTTTTTCTTATCCAGATAATCCTTGGGGGATCTTTGATAGAGAAGGATAGATAGTAAAAAATTGGAAAGATGTGGCAAAATGGGCATCGACAGGCTGGCAGAAAAAAGGGAAATTTGGTAAGGTCTTGTTGATCCAAAACACTTCTTGGTGAAATATATTTTTTTTTAAACCTTACATTTTTACTAATTTGTATATTGTTACAGTAGTTATCCAGTTTTGTTTGTTGATCTAATCGACTCAATTTGAGATAAGACACAACCCGGTATTGCCACCTCCTCTTTTAATATCATAATCATCTGATCAGGAGCTGAATCTTTGTCCAAGTTTGAATAAACAAGTGAAGTGGGACGGGAATGATTTACTCGAAAGAATGAAAACTGATAGTAAAAAGTGACTTATGCTGCTATGGGAATGTGGGGACCCGACTTTGTCCATTTTTGTCAGAGAAAATGATATGTACCTTAGACGAATTGGTACGAAACTGGATATATTACTCTTTCTAGTACTTGTATATTTTGTGGGTCTCAATAATTGGATACACAAAAGGGTTATGGTTGCTAAATTATTCTTTGTATTGAAAACAGGACCATTGGATTTGCGATATGTGAATATGGTTTCTTTCAGGCCTGGTGAACTTGTTCCAAAATCCAGGGTTATGAAGCACGTGAAATAAAGCGCAGCTTACTCGACTGTTTCTCCGCTGAGTTGGGTCAAAGAACAAGTTACTGCCGATCATCCATGGTTTAATTATGTAAAGCTTCATCATTTATTGTCTTATTGACCCATAAAGTGTCGAAGTATAAAAGTCATGTCATACGAATTTGCATTTAAAAACGACTTTTGTCGGTTTTGATGAACAAATTTTGCTTCTGATAATCAGATTGTTTTGTCAAACACTCGATATTCTAAACACACATACAACCCCTTAAATTGAACTGTCCTTATTTGTTTTCTTTGATCCATGCATCTTAATGGTCTGTCATTCAAATCTTAATGTTACTCGTATTATTAATGATTTAAGTGCCAGTCAAGTCGGTTATTGAAGCTGTTGGATGTTGTTCATACAAAATGTAAAACTCGTTTGTCTTAAATTCTCGGGATTCATATATGGAAACCTAGTGCATTGTCTATTTGAAATTTGTATGAACATGATTAGATATGGCAGAAAAATTCGTACCCGATGGCGAACCCGATATCCGACCACGGTTTGACCGGGGAATCCTCGAGTTGACCGGGTATGAGGATGGGGCCGGGGAATCCCCGAATTTGAAACCCCGGATGAAAGCGGGGATGGTATTACCCCTCGGGCCCCTGAACCAAACCCGACCCTCAATCCGAGTAGCAAAGTATGTACAATTTATTTCAATAAAAATGTATACGAAGGTGTAGGATAATTGATATTATTCATTTAGGTTTCAAAGTCATTAAATAATATGATTATTTTTCCAAAGAAACTAATGTTAGTTAACATGCACAACATTATAATAGCTTGTTATCTTACATAGTACGTAAAATTTACGTGAGAACTTTTATATGATGATATAAATGAACAAGTAACCAAGTAATAACACCCCAAACAAATAAAAGAAATTTAAAACCTTTACGTGACATTAAAGAATATATTAAAGAATTCTCATAAAATATTTTTAACCTTGATTAATATTTTTTGAGTTGTCTTTTCGTAGTTTTTGGGTTTTATTTATTTATTTATATTTTTTTTAAAAGGCAGGGTATTAATAAGACCTATAGTTATAACTCGAAGATAAGGACGTGGTACACATACAAAAAATATACTGTAGTTATTAGCCGGAAAACTCATAACGTTGTAATTTTACAAGTTTCTATCAATAAATAGTTTATGAAAAAAAAAAAGCATGAATGTTTTGTCGACGAAGACCCCGATTCCCCGATGAGGTCCCAATGGCGTAGGGGACGGGGATGGGGATGTAGTCATATTCCCCAACGGGGATGGGGAATCGGGGACGGGGATGGGAACATCAATTTCGTGCAAACCCGGTCCCGTTACCATCTCTAATTCTACTTTTGATCCTGTTATAGGTTGGCTGAAAACTAACTACCATGTGAATGTGAAACCATATAATTTTGAAACAATAGTTAACTAATGTATGCGTGTATGTGAATGTTGCACAATGTAGTCATGACTCAAAAACTAACGTAATGTTTTTATGCATACATTATTGTTAACTGTAGCCAATGGTTTATACATCGTCCTGAAATAACCCATGTACCAAGTACATAACATATTGATATGGCTGGCATATCGTCAGGACTCGTTATAAGTGAACTTTGTAAGCAATTACTTAGTTCATGGGAGGAGTAAAGCTCCATTAACAAGAAGATGGCTAAATTAATGGAACAATTTCATCATCATCACTTAAGGATCATTAAGTTAATGCCTTAAACCTGAGTTTGAGTTTAGGATCTCACTCTTCTACTGTAAGTTTTTTCTGTTGATCATTTATAAAATCTGGAAATAAAAGTATATAGTAATGTTCAAGTCCATATATATTATATGTTATTGCTATGATAGTCATCTTGGTCTAAATCAAACAAGTCAACAACATATTCTTAAAGTTTATCATTCTATAAAGAGACCGTTGAATGAACTATACTCATTTCCTCCTTTTGTGGCTCAATACAAAATCATCATCGTCATCGCTATCATTTATAACTCGATTCTGTGGTTTTGCATCCCCGTTCTTTGAGACGGGTTGTGGCTTCTTTGAACTTTCTCCTCTACTTGGTGGCGAAAACTGTTGGGGCTTTTTTGAACTTTCCCCTCTACTAGGTGGTGAAAACTGTTGAGGCTTCTTTGAAACTTCGCCTCTATTAGGTGGCGAAAACTGTTGAGGCTTCTTTGAACTTTCGCCTCTACTAGGTGGTGGAGATTTGATAGGTGTTCCCATTCTTATTTGCTTTTGTCTCCTCTGTTTTTTCTCATATGCCTTTTTCGCCCTCTCAGGTGACAACATACCATGTTCCATCAGCCTGCAAAACCAGATGCAAACACAACTCATCTTCCATACACAAATAGGGTATGTTTGATAAAAGAGTGCAATCAAGTTCTGAATTAACCACTGGAAATAATGATTCCAAAGTTCTGTACGGACTATTCTCAATGACTGATCGACTTAAGTTAGCATTTTGGCACTTTTTATGATTTGATGCTAATGATAAATTATAATTCTCCGCTATTATATCTAATCCACTCGAGTTGGTAAACTCATGACTCATCCCTGACTTGCTTCAGAAAAACCTAACGAACTGAACCTCTCTTGGCTTGGTTATTATATTACGAAGCTAGTGATCAGTTTGAATTTCAGTTGATTAAACAAGAAACCATGTGTACCCATTGCACTACGAAATGTATAAGTTGGTCGATTTTGGTTTGTGTTCTATTGCTAAGTAAAGTTGGTATTACTGACAAACTTAGCTATAAAGAAAGGTGTCGAATGAAGTTACCCATGGCATTCACACTCGGATGTTTACAACCTCCTAAACTGTTTTATCAGATGAATATGTGCAGTGATAATAGTTAATCACATCTAAAGTACTGATTATTTATGGAATTCAAAACAACCAGAGAAACTAAAAGTGTCGGTTAGGTGAACCCAGGCTCACACGTTTTGATTCAAATACCCAACCCAGCCCGACATTACCCACCCATTGTGCTCCCAATTATTCTTTTCCACAAACAAAGGCTTGCATTTTGACCAAAATTTAATTAAAAGGAATAAATTGTATTGTATTATGTCAAATTTAGTGAATCCCAAGTGAAAATCATATATTTTGGGTACCCAACCTGACAAATTACAAATGAACTGCATGCATTCAAACTTGACCTGGTAATAACCAGTTTTTTTATACCAACTCCCTAGATAATTATCACTTTAAACGCACATCCCATCACCTCCCTTCCCAACTATCTTATAAAAAGTATATCTGTTAACTGTTCAAGATAATCATATTTCATAGAAACCTTTTATGCTTCATGTTTACAAGTAAACTTACCAAAACTCTGCCATTTCGCTAGAAGGTATCTGTTTGGACAATGACTCATAAAAAATCCTTAGAGGTTCTCGCTGTCACACATGAATTACAACAAAAGGTAAATGTTATAATCATGACGAATACATTGATTAGCACATATGAAAATGAACAAAAACACGGTGTACCTCTTCTGGAACGTCAAACTTCTGGCCAGGCAAGGAGTAAACTTTCTTTTCTCTTTTTGTGACGACTGTTGTTGTTTTGGTCTTTGATGAAGTCACAATCGATTTTCCTTTAGCCTTCAATAAACAGGCACAGAAACAATTTAGCGACCAATTTAGTAAGATAACATATAATCCAATGTAGTACAACACAAACCACTCAAGGGTGGCCTAGTGGCAAAAGGGCTTGTGACTATCACTCTAAAATGTGTGAGGTCTCAAGTTCAATTCTTGTTAGGTGCAAAAACCTTGAAATGGCCACGCCAACCTCCTCAAAAGGGAGGGTTTTACATGGTTTGAGTCTGTGTGGCGGTGGGTTCAAACCCCGTGGATTAGTCGGCCAAAAGGTCGGAAACCATGGTTACCCCCCAAAAAAATGTATTACAACACATAAACAACAAAGATACACTTTATATGTTTCGGAAAACTACATATAGAACCTAAATTAGGGATGTTCAGATAGGTGATGCTTGTAAATTACAATCAGAATCTAACACTAGTAATTAGATAAAGAGTTAAATAAGATTTTTATTTCTAAATTTGGCAATCAAATTGGAGAATCATTCTCGTAGCTAGCAACATATGTAAGAAATTGCAATTCAATTGGCTATACCGATAATTAGATCAAATCTAACTGACCATATATAGATTAATCAATTTCAATTTCAAGCAACTAATACTAAATTATTCAATCAACATGAAAATAGTAACTGATCTACCTCAGATTTGGTAGCGGTGATTGTAAATTTCTCTATGGGATCAACGGAAACATCACCAACTCTGTTCTTGATAACAGATGGATCAAAGTTAGTTTTCTCATCTCGAACTACGCTATTATCGTCGGGTTTCATCTTATCAACCAAATTAGATTTGGTTTCTGTGGTCATTTCTGATCTGATCGGATCAGATCTAAAACCTTATTATTGTCTGAATCCTTCTATTTCTCACTGTGTTAACAAGGGGCCTTTGGTCTAGTGGTGTCCGGGTGAGATTTATTCCCTCAACCAAGTAGTTGAAGGTTCAAGTCCCGTCAAGGACATATGTGTAATTTATGTATGTATATGAAAATGAATAGCTTAGGCGTGTACGCGTAAGATTTCTTTTCTATAAGTAAAATTCTATATCCGTGTCATATATACTTTTGTGTTGAAGTTCTATTAACGCAACAAACCAACAAAGAAAGAGTTTTGTAAGCGAAACAAACTGAAAACGTTCGAGATTTGTTAAAAAGTTCTAGCTATAAGTACTTTGTCAAACAACTATATACAAATTAAAGCTCTAGCGCGCACAACTCACAACTATCAATAAAAGCTATAGGTACTGTCGAGGGACATAATATTTGGAGTACTGAATAACAATGAATGTTTATATTTTACAAATTTTTGAAATCAATAAATCCCATGACATCTAACAAATTAAACTACGGAATTGAAAGCATATACAACTCTATTAATTAGAAGTTCTAATTAATCAAATTCACCCCACAATAATCATTTTGACCATCATGATCACTATTATTTTCATCTTCACTAACATAAGCAGAAAGGTTAATATACTTTTCTAGTTCAGCTCGATCCCTCCACCTTGCTCTGCATATGACACAGCTCGTCGATCGTCTTCTACTACTCCTTTTCCACGCCAACAAACACTCTTCATGTATCGGATTCTTACACGTCCCACACGCCACCAGTTTCTTCTCCCCTCCTCCCATATCCTCCAAACAAACCGGACACATCGACCCTTCTTCCGCTACTACAGGCGGCACCTTCCCATCCGGATGCGTCACAGCCCGGTGCATATACATTTCTTGAAACCGTTGCCTTATCACAACACCCGCAACAGCATCAAGCGCAATAGGCAACGAAAGAAGACTTGCAACCTGACGTGGATCAAGCGTTTGACACCACAGACAAGGGTCATCTAAAGAAACCGAAAGCACACGAATATAAACAAACAAAATATGCTTGCACGGAGTAGTACGGTCAGGGCAGCTACAAGACGGAGCAGACGATATATTAACCGTATAAACATTCCCCGTAGCACCCAAGATAAAAAACTCAGAATTGGCGCGGTGAAGGAGACGTAAGCGATGTTCAAGAGCACGTAGAACTCGTTCCGTGAGAGGCTCAGGCGGATACTGCGGCTGAGCAGGTAAAGCCGAGGTAGAGGCACTAGAAATCTCCATATTTAATTTTTCTTCTTCTAGTTGTTATTGCATTCAAATTTTTATCGAATTCGAAATGAATAAATGAGAGGAAGAGTAATAATTTAAGGCAATAAAGATTCTAAGTAGAGACGTGAGGGAGTTAGTTATATAACAGAACAAGTTAACGGTAACCCTGTTGTAATACAATTCACGTAGTCCACAAGGCAAGTCAACATAAAAAGCATCAAATCATCTAACTGAACTAAATAGAATATATACCTCGGTAGATTTAGAAGTAGATGTAAATTTGTGTTTGGAATCAATTGATGAAGAGGTACCACCACCAGTACCAGAAGAAGAAACAACTCTGTGTTTGATAACAGAGGAATCGAATTTTGTTTTCGAGGAGTTACTATTGTTGTTGTTGGATTTCATCTTATTAATGAAATTTGGAGTGGCCATTTTGTTTTCTTATCTGATTATTAGATCAGATCAAGAACCACCACTTGAATGAATTCTTGTAATTTGGTTTTAGTTGTTCCAGATTTAACTACTTTTTAAAGTGGGTAACCGACTATCTGTTACAGGGTACTACAATAACTTTACCTAATTAGTAACTCCTATCAAACTTTTTTTGTTTATCAAACTTTCTATTTTCACTTGTCCAAATATTATCAACTTTAACTTAATTTAATTCAAACAAAAATGCTAACCTCCTATAACTTCCTTCCTACAAAACATCCTACTCGACAAATATAGACGGATTTGATTCGGAGAGAGAATGAGTGAAAAAGAACTATATAATATTATTGTATGGAGAAGGATTTGTAAAAATCTCTCAATAAAAATAAATAAATAAATAAATAAAAATTAAAAAAAAAAATACATACATAAAACACATCATCTTTTTTTTTCCCCACACACTCATTTCACGTATTTTCATCATTTTTTTTTCATGACTACCTCCTCTACCTCTTCGGACGGGATTTGGCCATGTCCATTCCGGAGATTTCACTGTTACCCAGATGGTGAAGTGGGCAATAAAGGGATTGCTCGTTTGATATCTCATCTCAAGAGGCTACACCTTTCGACCGATGAACGTAAATGGGTCTTACGTGAGGCTATTTCTAAGGACCATGGTTTATATATGGCAGTCGAGGAACCTTTGAATGTATTTGATCAATGGTTGTGTGGGAAGTGTATGACTTTACATGTTGTACGTCGTGCTTGTCATCACCCGGATGGTCTTGTTCGTTTTGCTGAAGGTTCTGACGACATGAGTGGATATATTGTTGGCATTTCTAATCCGTCTAATAAGGGGTCTGAGACAAAAGTAACTAAGGGGTTGGTTTTGGATGCTGAGCTTCTGGATCGTGTTTTTAAAGTGCCTATCACTACTGTCAAATATATCCCTCATGGTTGTCGGCTCGCTTTTTCTCAGGCTTTGATAACAGTTCTTTACAAGGTGGTTGCTCAGCNTAACAAGGAATCACATAAGCATAAGCATATCAGGAGATTAAAAGTATTTAGCTATTTGTGATTATACTGTGGACGGTCCTCAAAATGTTTGGACGGTCCCATATATATTTGGGATCGCCTCCCTATTTAAGGGACCGCCGTCAGTGGTTTGTTACGTGTTATTAAGTTTTCTTATGTTTTGTGTTTCTAAGTTAACTAATTGATATCACAAGCACATACACACCAAGCCACACAAACATAAATGTAATGCAAGTATAGAAAGTAAAGAGCAAGGAAGAGAAAACGCAAACCGGACACGATGATTTATAGTGGTTCGGCACGAAGCACCTCTTCGTCCTACTCCACTCCCCGAGTACCACACTCGAGAGTTACTTCACTAATCAATACGCTCCCTTTAGGCGGAACAAACCGTACACAAGCTTACACCAAGTTTAACGACACTAAGCGGAATGTCGAGTCCTAATCCTAGCTAGAACCAATCTACACCAAGGCCCACGTGGCCACACGAACAAGCACTCTTGTCCCACTTAGATCGACACACGATCAAAGCCTTCACACGAACGAGCACTCCCGTTCACTTGAATCTTCACACTAAGACACACTTGGATCTTCACCCAATCCAAGCCTTCACACAAGACACACTTAGATCATCACCCGATCCAAGCCTTCACACACCGACTCAACTAACTCCTAGCCTACACACTAGGACACCACACACCATACAAAAATTACATGACCTAATCTAGTTACAAGACTTCTTGGATCTACATCACCATCCAAGTTCACACAAATAACCCCATCTCGACTCACACACAAGTCGGAAACATTGACAATATTTATAGAACCTATCACCGTAACACTTGTTGCGTTTGTGTGTGGACACCTATAACATCTCGAATCTTTATCTATGTCGAGAGTTCTTCTCTTAATCATGAGGTAGAGGAAAAAGAAAATCATAACACTAGTCGGTGTGTGAACTCAATAACACTTCGATTCTTGACGACTTCGAGTGTTCTTCTCTTGCACATGATGTAGTGGATGACGGGATCACTTATAAACACATACCAAAGAGTTATAATGATCAAAGAATGAAAAGGAAAGACCAGGAAATTTTTGTGCAAAGAGGATTCGTTTTTCTGATGAAAATGGGTCAATATTTATAGACTGCTCGAGATGTGAGGGACGGTCCCTTAAAGTTTGGACGGTCCCACGGTCCCTTATATTTAAGGGACTGTCCCGACAGTTTTTGTCCTTTTGTGGTGAAATGTTACCTGGTGAAATTTTATCTGGAAATAAGGACGTTTGGATAATTTGAAATTCAAATTTCAAATTTATTTTTCTTATTAAACATTTCTTTATAAATACAAAAATAATTTGTCTAGTTTATTTTGTAAAAAAATATTTTGTCACATTTATAAAATGTAAGGTTTAAGGACAAAAATATTTTCTTTGATCACTTAACAAAGTTGGTAAAGTGTGTTTGTACATACCTGAAGTGATGTCGAGAGACGTTGAAGTGTGAACGAGTAACTTGTGCATTTTACTTTATATATTATAAGTTACCCATTTGTTATTATTAAAACATGAAGACATTTTATAGATAAAACGCCGTAACGTTTGCACTAACATCCACGATGCACGCTTCAAGTGTGTAGGCCCAAGAATAGACAAGAACGTAGGTCCGAGAATAGAAAATCATTGCAACAAAGTTCTATCCTGAAGTCACTGGCTACATGGGGGAAAGATGATGGTATTACAATGTTGGTTAATAATTGTTGGATCGATATACTCTGACCAAACTAACTTATGTAGCTTGTTAAGGGCTTAGTAACCTTGAATAAATCCTAAGTTACTAACAATGAAACACTGAATAACTCTGTTTAAGTATGCGGAATTTACTTAACAAAGCTAAGAAGAATAACAAACTTCAACGATTCTATTAACTCTTTAAATCTGCTTTCGTATACAGACTCACAAACAACCCTAACAACTCTGATATCGAACTTGTAGTTTATCTCTAAAACGTATATCTCTAATGCCAACCTAGGGGTCCTTTTATAAGCATAAGGAAAACCCTAGTCGGTTTACAATTCTTGAACGACAAGTAATCTAAATCTAACTTAGAACATTCTAGATTTACATAATAATCCTTAAACAATTTGCATGATTTGCATGTCAGTCCTTTTACTTCAGCAGCACTTTGACGAAAAGTTCTTTGACTTTATTCTCTGACTTTATTCTTTGACTTTATTCTCTGAGCAGTACTTTGACCTTTATATGAGAACAGTACTTTGGTGATCAGCAGTACCTTGACTTTATGTCCCAACAATCCTCCCCTAACTTGAATTCTACTTGCTTGATTTCAAGTTCCTTATAACATGTAGGAACCCAACACTTGAGCATCTTTGTCTTCAAGGAAAGATTGTAACTCTATCTTCTGTCTTGTACTTACTATGTTTGTTTTGTTATCATCAAAGTGAGCTTTGTAAGTAATAGCAATCAGTCTTTAGCAGCAATCTTTATTTTTACAGCAACTTATCTTTGCAGCTACTCAGCAACATATGGCAAAATGTACATCAAATCTTGTTAAGTTTCGTACTATTCTCATCACTTCCAGGTGTGTTAACTCCTGTGAGAGGTGAATCATTGAAAATTAATGGATTTTGATGTCTCTTTACCAAAGCCATTAACTCTGGAGTAGCCAATGTTTAGGTTAAGTAAACCATGGTACATTGATAACCATATGATTTTTAGCAAATCATCAGCTATCAACGGATTTGAGTAGTCTTTACCAAAAGCCGTTTGCTTATGGACTAGTTAGTTCGTTTATCACAACCATGGTGAACTAATTACCATACAAATGGATTTTCCACAGCCTTTACCACAAGCCATTTTCTTGTGGGCTAGTCAACTCTTCACTTTATCAAAGATATGGTGAGTTAAAAACCATACAATTTTTAGTAAATTGTCAACTAAAAACGGTTTGATTATCACATCAGAGCCGTACCCTCATGATGAGTCAAACTCTTTCTTGTCTGTTAAACATGGTGAGTTGAATACCATTTGTTGTGTAGCACAAGTACTAACACCATGTTCATCTTCAAAAACAATTTGTTGCTGTAATCCTTTGTGCTTCAAAAAGTATTTTGCACATGACAAAAATTGTTATTTCAAAAAGATTTTACTGGTTTTATGCTGCAAGCAGTACTTTGTGAAAGTACTGTTTGATCAGCAGTACTTTGAATAAAGTACTTGTTTATTCAAAAGATTTAAATAATTAAGATCATACCAGTATTTACTAATCATCATCCTTTAATATTGTCCAATTGATGAACAAATTAATCACCATTAGAGCAGTTTCATCCTCTTGCTCTACTTCCATACCATGATCCAGCATCCTCATCATCAAATCTCTTGTAAGAGGATATCTTCTTTCTGCTAGCATATGGATCATAGTACCATCTTCCAGCTCTAAGACATGCACACCAGCCTTTTCAAAGAATCTCCAACTTTGAATTTCCCAAACTTCTTGATTCTTCCAAATATCAGCTATGCTTGTCTCTTCTGTTTCCCATAATGTTGTTAGATCTCCCAGCAACAATTCACCAATTCCTTTGAGTGGAATGTGTTCAAAATAAGCTTGAATTTGTTGATGTAGATGGAACAAATCTTCTCTGTCTATGAGATGTAATACATCCAACAACAAATTGAATGCTCTGAAGCTGTCATCTTCTCTATGGAAAACAAAATAATCTCCATCTTTCTCAGATTCTATCACCTCCAAATCTGATATCTTAGCCTTTGTAGCAGCATCTTATTTTGACTTAGGAAGCTCAAAGTCAACAACTCTTAGATAATTCCTCAGCTCATCAACTGTGTTTGCTCTTAATTCCACTGTAGGTTTAGACTTCTTTGATGACTGTGGTTTAGTTGTTGTCCTTTTTCTTTTATTACCAGCTTCCATCATCTGTCTTCCTTCTTCAGTATCAAAACCAATAATGTCAGCTACTTGTCTTTGATAAGCTTCTCTGACACCATCATATATGTTAGGAATACGATTTTTGTATAAGAAAGATTCGGTCACCCCAAATACGATTAAGCATTGTTTAGCTCGTAGTATTTATAATAGTTAGTGAAACATAGATTAGAAGTAGTTAGTATTCGCGGAGTCGGGTCGGGTCTTTACCCACTGTCAGCCCGATCCGTAGCCCAAGTGGCAACCAACTCATGTACATATAAAAGGCCCTCTCCATCCTTGGAGAGGGTGCACCTCTCATAATCTATTTTCTTTTTTTTGGTTTTCTCTCTTGGTGCCATCTTCTTTCTCTCTCTACTTTCTCTCTCTAGCTTTCTTCTTCTTTTCTTTCTTCTTGAAACGATCCAACCATGTACACCATACGAGTTTGATGATATGTGATATCTTACAATTGGTATCAAGAGCCTAGGTTTCATTTTAGGGCCTTAGATTCATGGATTTGTGATGGTTTTTGTGGTTGTAATTGGTTAGAATAAGTTTCTATAGAAAACACCTTGGTTTGATCTTTGTGATGTTAAAGTATGTGATTGTACCTTTATGCTTAGGAGGGTTGTAGTTACATAGGTTTTGTGTTGAAATAGTCATATCAGTCCTTGGTTTGATTTGGTGAATGATTTAGTAGGTGTTGCTTAGTGGCGATTAAGTTTTCTATGGTAGTTTTCTTGGTGGCGATTAAGTACAAGCAGCGTTTTTCTCGTGGCGATTAAGTACAAGTTGACAGCGACTAGTTTGGACTGTAGTGTCATTTTGGCGATTATCTTAGTGGCGATTATCTTTTTCTGGCGATTAACTTTTTGAGGCATTTAACTTTGGTGGCGTTTAACTTTGTTAAGCGTTTAACTTGGGTGGCGATTAACTTTTGTGGAGATTAACTGTTGTGGCGATTACTTTGTGTGGTGATTATCTTCTCTGGCGATTAACTCTCTGTGGTGATTATCTCTGTGGCGATTATCTTTTGGTAGCGTTTACTTTTGTGTGGCGATTAACTCTTGCATTGTGATTAAGTTCTAAATCCTAGCTTACAATCCATACTTCATCTTTCGGTTTCCTCTGTTGACTTTAGTAGAATCCCGGGAAAGAATCTATTTTTCGGTTTAAGTCACGAGTTGTAAAATCCCGTTAAAGATCGCATCATGACTACTGTTACATCAATTGATGACATCCAAGCTGCTGGGTCCGATACTCGACCTCCTATGCTAAATAGAACTGACTATGAGTCTTGGTCACAAAGAATTCGTTTGTATTGTCAGGGTAAAGAAAATGGGGAGAACATTCTGAGATCAATTGATGAAGGGCCGTTTCAAATGGGTACAACAAGAGATGTTATCTCCTAATCAATACACCAAACAATTTCCACTATGGTACTAATATTTTATATATTAGTAATATTCCCACTAAAATTGTAAAAGTTAATTATTTTATATTTTAAGGTTTTATATTTTTTTTAAACCTTCAATTATATTAACTTATAACAATATTTGTACCAACCAAGCAACATCTATCAAAACACCCAATATTTACAAAATTATATTTTTATAATTTTTACAACTTTTTTATATCCCATCTTGTTCCGTTATAATTTATTTTTAGTTAACCCGGTACCCGATAACGCTAAAATTACAAAACTATACACTAAACGGTACCTCGTAAAAACAATATTGCACAAAAACATGACAAACCCACCACCTCCTATGAGGTGGCCGGCTCTTAATGTCCAAGGGACACTTGTGTTGTTCTAATCACCCATATAAAATCCATGTACACCTAAGATTAACACATACATACATGGTGAAAATTTAGATCAAGTAAAGTTTTTCTTTCTCTCTTGTTCTCTCCTTGTGCTCGTTCAACATAAACCACCAAGAGAAACCCATAATTTTTCAAGAACAATCTCATATACAAGAACTAGTCATAATCTATTACAAGGTTTTGAAATAGAAACCTATTCATACTCTAGTCTAACCCTAGGATCTCTTTTTATACACCAAGGAACCCTACAGGCTTACAAACAACTTCCTACCCAAGACTATGATCTTCTAACAATATATAATATTACATAATATCTTTACTATAAATACAAATATTCGTACACAATCTTATCACACAAGCAGCAGAGTCTCAGCAGTATACTTCCAGCAGTAGAGTCTCAGCAGTAGTCTTGTCTGGCAGTAGAGATTTTACACTTAGTAGTAGACTTGACTAGTTAGCAGCAGTGTAGCATCCAGAAGTAGAGTTACTTCAAAACCCAACAATGTTTATCAGAGCTTTGTTGGTTGTTGGGAGGAGTGTTGGTGTCTAAAATGAGGCGAAATGAGGCTCTATTTATAGGCAGAGGTTGACTCGCCAGGCACTGAAGTACGCCGCTGATGAACAAAAGATCGGCATGTTTCTCATAGAATATCGGCGCACTTGGTAATAAACAACGACGACCTTCAAGAGTTTTCTTGGGACCAAAGGGTCATTAATAGAGGCTGAAGGTCGGCGTGCTTGAGATATAAAATTGGCGTGCTTTGCTTGACTTGACTTAGATTATATGGTTTTATTCTTGCCCCCGTAATCGGCGTACTTAAGTTAAAAGCTCGGCGCTCTTTTGTCGTGGAATAGGCTTTATCATAAGATTATCTTGAATTTGCACATTTTGGCTTGGCTAGTGAGATCTTTGTCTAGAGGACCTGCAATGTATTTTCATGCAATTAAGTAGCGAAAGTCCTTATAAATCATATAGAGACTAACAAATAATGCTATATAAAATATGTATAATTCAAGCGTCATCAGTATAACACATGCACATTCTGTAGTATCTAAAGCTAAACTACGTATATAACTCAGGTGTACCATTTACATCCGGGAAGTATAGGCAAGATGTTGTTGATGCGAGCAACTTAAGCCAGAGCTATACGTTTTTTGAAGGAGACAACTTGATGGGCATATTAGACTCCGTGAAAGCAGATGTTAAGATTGTGCCTTCTGCTGACGGAGAAAACGTATTCAAGCAGAAAATCACCTACAACTGCAAAGACGATGAAAAGCCATCTGCCGAGACTCTTAACTTTTAAAAGAACTGTACAAGAAAACTTTCAAGGCTATGGTGGCTTATGCCGTTGCCCATCCTGAAGAATTCTAATTTGTCATAATGAACCTGATGTAATAATGGACAATAATAGTCCAGCTTCACTATATAGTACCATGTTTCCAACCAATGTGTTAAAGAATACTATTTATAAGCGAGTCCGAATTTAATCTTTCTATACTATCATACTGCGTAGTTATTTCCTTAAAATAACTCCTATCGTTTTGCTCACCTTTAGTTAACTTTCCATAGTTTTTGTACAAGTTTACGTGTTAGAAATATAACATATATATTACTAGATCAACATGTAGGTTATTCGGTAAACCAAACAATGAGTCATCATCCCACCAAAAATTTCTTTAGAAAATGACATCGCTTGTCCATCCACCTTAAAACCAATGATTCCAAAAGGAACCCTTTGCGAGGTTTGGTGTTGCATGAAACTCAAACTAGAGTTTCAATAGAGTCGAGCCAAGCAAGCTAGACAACTTTAGGCTAGTTCCACCAGCCACTTGGGATTTTATGGTTTGAATATGAATTGCAATAACTTAAGACTAATAGTAATAAGGTCACACCCAACACCGCCACATCAGTGCCAACTCAACTTTCTTTCTCTTAGGCCAAACACTCGTAGTAAGAGGACCACACTCACAACCAAAAACGTACCTCACAAAATTAAATATAAACGAAAAGCACACTTACAAACCATGCAAACAATTCTCTTCAATTCATTCGGTCCACTTTTGGATCAAAACATTGCAATTCAAGTGGGAGGACGCGTGCCTTTTGGTTCTAATAGCAAGGCGGATCAAACCATTTGGGTAGACTGATCGAATGGTTCGGTGTTATTACGTTCGGCCTAAGGTTATTGAAAATAAGAACCAAAGTGGTGAACTTTGGGACTTAATGGTGACGTTTCGTCCATCCTATGTACGGAGTATTATGGTAACTCGAGTTATTAATTAAATGTTAAAAAAAGTGTAAATATAGAACCATTCTATCACATGCGGTCACATTTTTGAGTCATGGATTTAACAATATGTTTTTATGAATGTTGGATTCAAAATAAGTGATATTTTAGAGTCAAACATTCCCATTTCCCAAATATAATTACTATAAGATTAACATTAAATTCGTTAAAATTACATTATTATTGTTAGGAATACGATTTTTGTATAAGAAAGATTCGGTCACCCCAGATACGATTAAGCGTTGTTTAGCTCGTAGTATTTATAATAGTTAGTAAAACGTAGATTAGAAGTAGTTAGTATTCGCGGAGTCGGGTCGGGTCTTTACCCACTGTCAGCCCGATCCGCAGCCCAAGTGGCAACCAACTCATGTACATATAAAAGGCCCTCTCCATCCTTGGAGAGGGTGCACCTCTCATAATCTATTTTCTTTTTTTTTGGTTATCTCTCTTGGTGCCATCTTCTTTCTCTCTCTACTTTCTCTCTCTAGCTTTCTTCTACTTTTCTTTCTTCTTGAAACGATCCAACCATGTACACCATACGAGTTTGATGATATATGATATCTTACAATTGGTATCAAGAGCCAAGGTTTCATCTTAGGGCCTTAGATTCACGGATTTGTGGTAGTTTTGTGGTTGTACTTGGTTAGAATAAGTTTCTATAGAAAACACCTTGGTTTGATCTTTGTGATGTTAAAGAATGTGTTTTGATTGTACTTTTATGCTTAGGAGG
>LBNU01024207.1:85506-102219 GCA_014162995.1 Artemisia annua | reverse complement strand
ACAATGAGTATATTTGCAATTATAAACTCATTATATGGTGACTATCTGAGCTGCAAAGAAACTTCATGTCGAATATTTACTCTACGGGTAAATTGTGTATATCTTTATAAACAACTCTTTGATTGGAGCACATAATGAAGTGTTATTCTTCATAGGGAAGTGATTAGCAGATTTTATTTTATTTTATTTATTTATTTTTTTTTTATCGGGACACTCACGGTACAAGCAGTTAAAGCAGTTTATAATAAAAGTACAACTGTTTATTGCATAATGTGGAGTGTCCCAATAAAAATTGAGAGTGTGCCAGTCAGTTCCCTTCTTCATATGACGTGGGGATGCTTATATATCACACTTGAAAAAAGATTATGCGTTGCAAAGTAACTTATGTGCCTTCTAATATAATCTGAATCATTAAACAAGCCATTGTAACACTATTCTTTTGAATTTGAATTTGATTTGGATATATAACATCAATGAAAATAGGTAAGGTTAAAGTTGAATCAATTTGACTCTGAAAATTCAAACTGGACACTTATTTTGAGACAGAGGTAGTATAGGGGTTCGCCTTTTAGCACATTCTTTAAATTAACAATTACTCAAAGAAAAAAACATCAT
Organism: Artemisia annua; assembly: GCA_014162995.1. Classification (NCBI taxonomy): domain Eukaryota; kingdom Viridiplantae; phylum Streptophyta; class Magnoliopsida; order Asterales; family Asteraceae; genus Artemisia; species Artemisia annua. The sequence continues at coordinate 101,604 of LBNU01024207.1, read as the reverse complement.
AATTAAAATTTATGTCAAAACCCGTGCGTGCACGGGTATTATAACTAGTAATTTAAATGACAAGATAACTCGTGAATTACTCAAGACCGATTCACAGAATACTTATAATCAGCTTGATTAAACTTATTAAAAACTCGATTTTGTAACGCTCCTACATTTATACTTTTCTTAATGAGCAATACTAGACCCACTCACAAAATTCATACAAAAAATTCACTCGTTGACGTGTCAGCGGGTCAGCGGTGCATTTTCTCGTAGTTTCTCTCTCCTCTCTCTTATTAAATTAATTACCCGCTGACACGTTAACGAGTGAATTTTTTATATCTAGCATTTCTCTTTCTAAATATGTATATTTACATACCTTTGTATAAATAATCAACTTGAATCGAAAGGATTGAGTCGAGCGACGTTAACATCTATTAATTTTATCGTTAAACTTTTAAATACCGCTACTCGAGTTAAGCTCAACCTCCAAAGAGCTTTTAAACCTTTCTGTATTCGGCTCGGCTCGGCTCAGCTCGGCTCAGCTCGATTACACCCGACCAACCTAAAGGTGTTATACAAAAGAGAAGAAGGGTCTCATAATCAATTAACCATAACTTAAAGGTCCCACATGTAAAACAAAAAAACACAAACACAGAAACACAAGTTAGTTAAGATCCACCGACAATAAAGTAATAAACACACTCTCCCACACTACATTCACTAACCAAATGGCGCGTGTACGTGTAGCCACAGCAGTTTCATTGATTCTACTGCTTCTGAATATTGTTGTTGATTGCAAAACGCTTAAAAGAGACGGTAATTAATAAGTAATCTTAATTAGTTTTAGTGTAATTAGTTTTGATTCATAATTTCTATTAGGATATTCCATCTCATTATTTGTTGGAATTCTGCTTATTGTAGTTTGATTAGTTAAGTAGCAATTAAATCTTATCATTTGAGCTACTTGAGTTTCAAAATGCTCGTTTCGTTAAGCTGGCGAGTTTTAGTGGCTGTGTTTGGCAACGGGCTTTTGAGGGCTTACAGGGGCTTGAGCTTTTAAAATATGTCGGGCTTATAAAACAAGCCTTGTTTGTCATACGGGCTTATGGAGGCTTTTATAATTCATAAGCCTCCATAAGCCCAAGCCCATTGAAAGGGGCTTATAAGGGCTTATAGGTAGTCAAATTACTCAAAATACCCTTCAAAGTATAATGGATTATCATGCAAAAGCCGGAAATATATATGAACTTAATTTGATGTATTTTTATGCTATTTTACATTAATAAGCTTCAGCTCAAACTAATTCGCCAAACAGCTTTACAAAAATATAAGCTTCAGCCTTCAACTATATTTTTATAGAGCTGTCTGGCGAAATAGTTGGAGCTGAAGCTTATTAATGTAAAATCGCATAAAAATAGATCAAATTAAATTCAGATATATTTCCAGCTTTTGTGTGATAATACACTATATTTTGAAGGGGTATTTAAGTAATTTGACTAACTATAAGCTCCCACAAGCCCGTTTCAAATGACTTGGGCTTATGGAGGCTTATGGCTTATAAAAGCTTTCATAAGCCTGAGTGACAAACAAAGCTTATTTTAAAAGCTTAAGACCTTATAAGTCGCTATAAGCCCCGCACCAAATACATCTTTAATGTTCTATTGAGCTTATTTATTAACACACTGAAAGTTGGACAATATGTACCTTGGTTAATATTGCTATCGGTATTTTAATACTGCTAATTTGAGCTGAGGTTGGAAGTATGGGTAGATCAACCGAGTTTGAGAGTTTTCTAATCATGTTGAGCTCGAGCTTGGTACTGTATGGACTTGACTTAAATTTTCTTGACATAGTTTGCGTAATGAGGAGGAGCAGCAGACATTTTTGTGGTTCAGTTTAAGATATGTAACTTAGATCAGAGTTTGGACTAGGAATCAGACTTTTGTTGCAACAGGTAATCATTACTGAGCGTTTGGATGAAACAAATTGCGTATGATAGGATTAAATAAGCAGTTTTAAAGATGCAATTCAAAGGCAGCTTGGAAGTTTGCTTATTCAAACTGCTTACCTTAATCTGAATATGAATATCAAATGAGCGTTTAAGTTTGCAAGTATAAACGGCACAAAAATGTAAACTAACTTGCCACTTTTTGCTTTGTTGTGTAGCTATCTTTAATTTTTCTATTGTATACATCATACTTTTGAATTCTGTCTATCGTATGTATTCTGTGACAAATTTACCCATCTCATTTATCAACACTCCCATTAATAAGTAGGGGCAAAATGGTCATAAGATACACACAATAGACGGAATGCAAAAGTTTGGTGTATACAATAGGAAAAATTAAAGATAGCTACACAACAAAGCAAAAAGTGGCAAGTTAGTTTACATTTTTGTGCATTTGATCTATATTATAAGCCGGAAGTAGGAGCTTATATTTTTATAAAGTTGTTTGCCGAATTAGTTGGAGCTGAAGCTTATTAATGTAAAATCGCATAAAAAGATCAAATTAAATTCAGATATATTTCCAGCTTTTGTGTGATAATACACTATATTTTGAAGGGTATTTAAGTAATTTGATCAACTATAAGCTCCCACAAGCCCGTTTCAAATGACTTGGGCTTATCGAGGCTTACGGCTTATAAAAGCTTTCATAAGCCTGTGTGACAAACAAAGCTTAAGACCTTATAAGTCGCTATAAGCCCCACACCAAACACATCTTTAATGTTCTATTGAGCTTATTTATTAACACACTGAAAGTTGGACAATATGTACCTTGGTTAATATTGCTATCGGCATTTTAATATTGCTAATTTGAGCTTAGGTTGGAAGTATGGGTAGATCAACCGAGCTTGAGAGTGTTCTAATCGTGTTGAGCTCGAGCTTGGTACTGTATGGACTTGACTTAAATTTTCTTGACATAGTTTGCGTAATGAGGAGGAGCAGCTGACATTTTTGTGGTTCAGTTTAAGATATGTAACTTAGATTAGAGTTTGGACTAGGCATCAGACTTTTGTTGCAACAGGTAAGCATTACTGAGCGTTTGGATGAAACAAATTGCATATGATAGGATGAAATAAGCAGTTTTAAAGATGCAATTCAAAAGCAGCTTGAAATTTAATTTGCTTATTCAAACTGCTTACCTTCTTCTGAATATGAATATCTACCTTTATAAATCCATAAATAAGCAATGTTGCACTTTTAAACAAATGCGTATCTGATTATTGCATTATGTTGCCCATCATTGTCTGCTTCTGCTTATCTCATTAAGCATTAGCAGTTTCTATACGCAATCCCAACCTCAGCCTATAATTAAGGGGCTGATAATTAGCACTCTTCTAGTGACACATCTAACGATAGAACATGTATGTGCTTGCTTATTTGGTTTTAGTACTTCTTTGACGTATTTTAGTACTCCTAAGAAACTTAATTTGACTTTGCGGATATCATTTATATGCAAGCAGACAATTAATATTCCTGGAGTTAATAAACATTAAATAGGGTTTGTGTTTCGTTGTAGTGAAAGCTCTCAACGAAATTAAAGCATCTCTTGGATGGAGAGTGGTGTATGCATGGGTCGGAGATGATCCTTGTGGAGATGGTGATTTGCCAGCTTGGTCTGGAGTCACTTGCTCCACACAAGGTGACTATAGAGTAGTTACCGAACTGTAAGTATAACTTCATGGTGGCTTTTTAATTAATTATACCGAATTACAGATCTGTACGATTGATCTAAATATTTCTATATTGGACCCAACTATGCTTTTACAGGGAAGTATATGCTGTGTCAATTATCGGGCCTTTTCCTACTGCTGTAACTAATCTTCTGGATCTTACTAGGCTGTAAGGCTGTCTTTCCTACTTTGTTTAAACCTGTATTTGTCGCTCGATTACATTGGTTTAACGGTGAATTGTTGTGAAATAAACTATATTTATTTTTCTCTTGGCAGGGATCTTCACAATAATAAGTTGACAGGACCAATTCCACCTCAAATCGGGCGTTTGAAGCGTCTTAAAGTACTGTATGATTCTTTACTTTATTCATTAGCATTATTCATTTTGTAGTTCATACATATATTGTTAGTAAGCGTCATATTACTCCCCAATGGGCATAATTCTTCCATCAATTTCGTGAATTTTCATGCCGTCTAGGTTATTCTAACATTATTTTGCTGTTAAAAGACATGTTTTTATCTCCTCTTAAACTATATATCTCAACTTGTGACATATGCGTCAGCAATCAACTAAATCCTTTCTTTCTTTTTTGCTAAATACAGTTTAATACTTAATACATACATTTATAAAATGAAGACTGCGTTTGGTTTCCCTATAAATCTTTCATGTACTTAATTCACGCTATTACCCCTTGCATTCCTGTTCAATTTATCGGTCCAACTAGAACTCATGCTTGCTGATGTGTCCTCTTTACAGTAATTTGAGATGGAACAAGCTGCAGGATGTCATTCCTCCTGAAATAGGTGAACTGAAGAGATTAACACATCTGTGAGTATTTATCTGCATTATTTGTTTAAGAGACCATTTATATATGGAAAGAACCACTGATCCAGTTATTTACTCGTTCATTTGTAGGTACTTGAGTTTCAATAGCTTTAAGGGCGAAATCCCAAGAGAGCTTGCTAATCTACCGGAGCTACAGTATCTGCATCTTCATGAAAATCGTTTAATTGGGCGAATTCCAGCAGAATTGGGCACCTTACGCAATCTTCGCCACCTGTACCCTTCAACCTTTTTTGCTACCGTACAACCTCCATACCAATAAAAAAGAGAGCCTACTTAATGAATAATGACTTGTTTATCTCCTTTCTCTCTAAAAACAAAGAAAAACGTATCTTTTTGTATGAAAATTATGAAATCAGAAAAGCTATGAACTTTATTTCAAATTTGACTTAACGAGGTCAGAAGTGGACTCTTTTAAACTTTGAAGATGGAGGTGTAATTATTTTGGGTAAAGGGTAATCCACCCGGTAAAATAGAGGTGTAATTATTTAGTTCGCAAATATAGATCTTTTGATGAAGCAATATTTTGTCTTTGTAGGGATGTTGGGAACAATCATTTGGTTGGAACCATAAGGGAACTCATACGTATAGAAGGATGTTTTCCGGTTCTTCGCAATCTGTATGTCCATTCTGCTTGAAGTTTGATACTGTTTTTTTTTTTGGGTGCAAAGGTGAGAATATTTATATTAATACTCCAAAATATGTACAAACATAAGAATAGAACAAGATTTGGACATCTCCCAAATCTAATAAAAGAACAGAACATACAACAACATTACTATCCAATAACAGACAATACTACCAAACTTCATCATATGAAACTAATCACAGACAACATGCTAAACAGACTTCCAATCATAATCTTCAGTTCCTTCAAACTTCCATTTATACCACTGCATCATCTCACCTTTATTGCACCTACCATCTAGCTACATTTCCTCTATTCCATTCTATCAAGTTACTCAACCTGCCACCACAGTAACAAGATAGAGATGAAGAGAGGCATCACTAGGCACCCATAACCCATCCATGGGGGGGCTCTTCCAAACAGCCTACATTTCCCTCTCAAAGGAAGGCTTCAACTGTTTGGAAACACTCACCCTCCATGATGACCCCATTACCTCCTTTGATGGTGTATTGAATGGACCAAGAAGGTTCATCTTACACACCTCTCTATTCCATTCATCATACACCATCCTCCAAGACCATTTACCCTTCACAATGGGGACCCTACTTTATGGTACATTCTTATCAGTTTGATACTGTTTAAGTGTGGTGGAAACATGGGAGGGTTGACCCAAAACTCTTTTTCTCGATTTTTTGTTAAAAAATAACCAGTGTGTTAAATATTTTTAGGAAAACTATATTACTTAGAATATAAATCTATTTTTTGCATATGGCACTTTAGGGTGTTGTATGGCATTAAGAAAATAGACTTTAGATACCCGTTTGACTCGTTTTCTTATTGACACGACGCGTCAGTGATAAAAACATATAACAGAAATCGACCCACGTTTATTAGTAAATGGGTCGGTATTGCCACCTATTGTTTCCGGTTCTAACCTTGTAGTTTTATACACCACTGTGGTTAGAAAGCTTTTGTTTACTGTTGTAATATTTGCAGTTATCTGAACAATAACTATTTGACCGGAGGAATTCCAGCACAGCTTGCGAACATGACTAATCTGGAAATTTTGTAAGCAAAGCATATGCGAATAACTTTTGAGATAATATTCTACCAATTTCTGAAATTTGACAATAATGGTGTGATGGTTTCAGGTATTTATCTTACAACAAGATGTCAGGAATCGTTCCAGCTGGTCTTGCTCATATTCCCAAGCTAACTTACTTGTAAGTGTCCAATCTCCAATATATAATCATCTAATATAATGTGATTGAAGTCTGATATTCTCCGTCTGCGTTAAGTTAATGCAATTTTTTCTACTTAGAACAAATTATAAATAAATAATGTATTTGGTATGATTACAAAAATTACATTACAATAATGATCTTATTTTTTTGTCTACTTAGAAGTCAATGGTCGTTTCGTTTTTTATCTGATTGATGAGTTTGTTGTTAGGTACCTGGATCACAATCAACTTAGCGGGAGAATACCCGATGCATTTTACAAACACCCTTATCTAAAAGAACTGTGAGCCTTACTCCTTCAACTAAAAATATTACCTTCAAGAGGTAAATTTCGTGTTTAATGTTGTGTCTTTTTTTGCAGATACATTGAAGGGAATGCATTCCGACCGGGTGTGAACCCGATTGGTATTCACAAAGTACTTGAATTATCAGACTCGGATTTCTTGTTTTAATCAACCAAATGCTTACTCAAGTGTTAAGAGCCGAAACAAAACAAGATACAAGAATCTTATTGTTCTCGATAATCTACCACGCCTTCAAATATTAATGAGAAGTCACGAAATCTCTACTTCTCAGATGAATCATGTTTTGCATCAGTTGTGATTTGCGAGTTGTATAAGCTATTGGTAATAAGCTGCCTATTTTTTGTTACGAGTGTACTACTTTAGTTTTGGATGCTACAGTGACTGAAAAATGTTTTTGATTTCCTAGAAAGTAAAAATTAGATGTTGCATTGCAATGTGAATGAAATAGATAACAATTGGTGGCACCATCTCCCAGGGCAAACGCACAAAAATCTTCTTTCTCGTTTATTTCACTATTTTGATTCCAAGTAATGCCAACTCTTGTACACCATTGGAGTTGGTTAACAAACTTTGTGGCAAAGAAATAGAAGCGAATAAAAAGTTTTTCTTGGATTTTTAAAATTTGATAGCAATAGCAAGTTTGCGAAAGAAGCGATCATCCTTTTAAACACTGATTTAAGCTGCGATAGACAATTCATATATTTACATGCGATCATATATTTACACTGGGCTCTAGATGGAGGATTGTATCACATGGCTCTTCCTTACATTCGTAGCGCTGTGAACTACATCAAACGTTGTCAAAAATGTGTTGATGATAACGGCGCTCATGCTTCATTATTACAACTTTCAACAATGTCACACACACTAGAGTTTGGTTTGCTTAGTAAACTTTTTTGATATCATTTCATAGTTAGAAGGATATAAAGGTACAGGTTTGCTTCACATGGGTCGGCTACCTTTATCGTAGTTTTGATAGTTTATAACTTTGTACAAGTGTGCAACAGCTCAAATTAGTTCAGGTCCAAAGCATGAACTGGGGTGTGTCTAGAATTGATTATTAGAATGTTTATCTAATTATTACTTTCAGATACAGCTGATAAACAATTTGGATTGAAACAAAATGCTGGTTATTTGTTTTCTTTTCTTTCTTATAACTCCTTAACTCAGCAGACTTGGCATACTTAAACAACTGCTTATTTGATTAACGTGTTTTGTTACAGTGAAAGTATATTCGAACACAATCTCCTGCATAATATTTCATTACAGCCAGGTGTTTTTAATAATTTCAAATAAAATAAGCTGTTCCAACATATAATCATAAAGACCCCCTCTTAGAGTTGGCTGTGTATCAGCAGCCTTCTAGTTAAAGTTCTCACAATAAACTAGTAATAAACTTTCATGTTTTAAAGGTTCTCCACTTTTACCAAATTACTTTTTAACCCTTATAAAAGTATTCAACATGATTGAAAGCAATATGAGTTTACTCTAATCTTCGAGTTATCAAGCATGTTGCAGCCATCAAGAGAATAAACACATTGATCATAGCATTGTTTATCAGGAGAAACAGCTTAAGCATACACAGTTTCCTGAATGATTTAATATAATCAGCTTAACCAAAGCATAAATACCCGTTCAAAATTTTAGAGGATCAGCTAGATCAAACACAATTTCGTATTCATTTGAATAGCAAACACGTAATCCAAACATAACCTTTTGTTCAAAGTTTAACATAACCAACTTGATCCAATACGATCTCCTTCCTTGAGCTTTCAATACAATCAGAAGCTAGCTGAATCCCTTCTGAAATTCACAAAAACAAATTTAGCCAAACTAAGTCAAAAAGAAGCATTGCATCTGTGCCAACAACAATAGTAAAAAATTATATCCGAGATTCTTAAAACAGATCAAGAAAACACAATTTAAAGTTAAAGATTAACCTAGTCGAACACAATTTTAGTTTGAAGTTTCACACGATCAACTTGATTCAAATAGTTCAATAAAATCAGATACCAATTAAACCTTAAGCAGCCAAATTTTGCAGAACCTGTTAAACAAGACTGTTATAGTCATTATAATTATAATCTTCCTTGAATTGTTTATCCAAATAATAGCAAGAAGATTAATATAAATAACTGTAACCATAATTTATTCTCTTAATATTCTCAGCCATGGAATATAGATTAAGCATAGCATTGCGGCCAATTAAGAGGGTGTTTGGCATTGCATTTAAAAGCCTACTATGTGATATGTATAAATTGGAATGTGCTTCTGTGTTTAAACTTGCGACCATTGGGAAAATTATCTATGTTTAACAATATCTAAATATTTAGAGATTTAGATGTAAACATGACCAATATTCAACTACATTCGTTGAAGTATTATTTAACTTCTACATAGTGTCATCGGTTTCCCTTTATACCAAACACTAGACATTAATTACAGATACTTGTAAACTCAGTAATCATACACTAATTGACTTTCAAATAGCAATGCCAAACACCCCTCAATCAAACATGGTTTCGATAAATCTAATGGGCTTAATGAAGCCAAGTTCATTGTTCACAGTTCCCCAATTAACCAATGGAAACCCAATAGTTTTTCTGAATTCTTTGGTCCCTTAGGCTTATTTGTTCTATTGAAAAAACAGATAGAAGAAATGAGTGTTTTAAACAAGACAAATAAGTGCTACAGGGTTAAAATGATAAACTGAAGACAAAATCCACTCATTCTATGAAAACCCAAGTTAACTTTCAGAATTAAAGGCCTAAAATAAGGGAGGACTTGTTCAATAATGGTTAAGGTTGGCTAGTTGATACTGTTTATATGCTTGTTGCATTTGGACACACTAGACAAGCTGTTTTGAGTTGTCAAGAAAGCAATCTACCTATGATATGATGCTCAGATAACCAGTTTTGCAAAATTCGTTTGCAAGTTGCTGACTTGCTGGTTAAATTGCTTATCTAATTCGGATTATTTTAGCTCTAACTCAAACCATCGAATAACCATTATCGCAGAGACGCAGAAACACTTAAAACAACACCATATCTAATTATTTCATTTCGTTACAACATAAAAAAATGTCAAACATAATCTCTTGCATGCTGCATTGGTTTTATTATAGACTGTTTGAGATTGCATTTCACAGAAGATTATCCAATTATTACATTTACAAAATGCAAAGTATCACAATATAGTCTTTTAGAAAACCAGTTGAAGAAAGCGATCATTTGCGTTTTCCCAAAAGGAAAAAATGCAGTCTTGACGCCTGCTATCTTAAAACGCATTGTTTAAATACAATCCTAAACACTCCCTTAGAGTTCGTTATCCATTTTTAGCAACTTAAAATAAGCTTAAGCAGTTTTAAACTTTTAATAACCAATCCCAAAACGACCCCTATATCGAATCAGCTTTATCCAACACAATTTTACCACAATCAACATCACTAAAACAGAACCCTAGTTTATAAAATATAACTTCAAATCAACTATAATCATCAACATCACCATTCATAAATAATTCATAAGTCCGCTATATAAGCTTAAACAAACACCCCCAAAACAAGCCAAAATCAAATAAGCTTAGAAATAATCTTAAACATAGGGGGTGTTTGGATTAGCTTATTTAGCCTGCTTATGAGCTTATTTGATTTTGAAAAAGCCAACAAGGTCACTTTCTTAACCTTATCAAATTCCGGTTATTGGCTTAAGCCAATAACCTCGCCATTATAACCTCTAAAAAGAGACTTTATTGACTTTTTCCAAAACCAAATAAGCCCATAAGCTGACTAAATAAGCTAATCTAAACAAACACCATTCATAAATAAGTCATAAGTCATAAGTCCGCTATATAAGCTTAAACAAACACCCCCAAAACAAGCCAAAATCAAATAAGCTTAGAAGTAATGTTAGGGGGTGTTTGGATTAGCTTATTTAGTCAGCGTATGAGCATATTTGATTTTGGAAAAAGCCAATAAGGTCACTTTCTCGACCTTATCAAATTCCGCTTATTGGCTTAAGCCAATAACCTCGCCTTTATAACCTCTAAAAAGATACCTTACTGACTTTTTCCAAAACCAAATAAGCACATAAGCTGACTAAAGAAGTTAATCTAAACACCCCCTTCATATCAATCACATAAAAAGATCACCACAATTTATGAAAAATAAGCCGGAACATTAGAGCTTATGCAAAATAAGCCGAAATCAAATAAGCTTCGAAATAATCTTAGGGGGTGTTTGGATTAGCTTATTTAGCCTGCTTATGAGCTTATTTGATTTTGAAAAAGCCAATAAGGTCACTTTCTCAACCTTATCAACTTCCGGTTATTGGCTTCAGCCAATAACCTCGCCTTTATAACCTCTAAAAAGAGACCTTATTGACTTTTTCCAAAACCAAATAAGCCCATAAGCTGACTAAATAAGCTAATCTAAACACCCCCTTCATCTCAATCACATAAAAAAAAACACCACAATTCATAAAAATCACAAAAACCATAAAAAAAAACCAACCTTATTATTATTAGTATTAAAAAGTCACGTGCCACCCACGTGACCAAATTCTACCAAGAAGCTTTCTTAACACCATGAAGCATCCCTTTACTAGCCAACTCACGAAACACAATCCTGGAAACACGGAACAGCTGATAAACAGATCTGGCACGGCCTGTAAACACACACCTGTTCACCACACGTGTGAAGGAGCTGTTACGTGGCAAGTCTGCTAACTTGCACCGGGCATTCTCACGCACTTCGTTTGGGAGCTCTGTGTCTCGGACTAGGGACTTGTATAGCTTGCGCCTGAGCTCGTATTTCTCTGCTAAAATGCGCCGTTTTTGGTCTGTTATGTTGCGCTTGTCTGACATGGTGGTGGTGGTGGATTTAGGGTTTTGAAATGGGTTTTTTTGGGGTGATTTGAAGGGGGTGAAGAAGGGGTGGAGTTGGTCCTTGGAGTATTGGGTTATGGTCACTTGTGGAACTTTTTTATATAGTTAATCATTCGGCGGTATGCTGTGTTTTCGAGTATTACTGAACGAACAAAAAATCAAAGAAAATGAATTGAAACTAAGGGTGCTCATCGGACGAAAACCAGACCGGACCGAGAAAAACCGGACCGGACCAAGACCGAATTCGGCAAAAAACTTAGATCGAGACCGGACCGAATGTGGTCGGTCCAGTCCGGTCTCGGTCCAAATAGGCTAAATGTCCGGTTTTTAAGTCGGACCGAACCGGACCGGACCGGACCGAGCCGGACCGAGACCGAAATTATGAAAAACCCTAGACCGAGACTGGACCGAATGTGGTCGGTCTGGTCTCGCTCCGGTCCGGTCCGGTCGGTTTTGTCGTCGGTCCGGTCCATCCAGTCCGTTTGCTCATCCCTAATTGAAACAACAAAAAGAAAAAGTTGTGTACTCGAGTATAATTTAAGAAGAAAAATATGAAAAAAAAAAAGACCTAAAATAAAAGAAAGATAATTTCATTGATTTTGAAGTAAAATATTTTCTTCCAAAATTCGACTGAATATTTTTACTTCTAAAATTCTTTACATTTTCTTACTCGATAAATTTGTGAACCTAGCATAATACTCAGTTGTAAAGATTTTTTTTTTGAGTAAATAAAGAATAGGTAAAAAAAAAATATAACTTAGTTTTGAGTGGAAATATTTTACTTTAAAATCAACTAGATCATGATTCTTTTCTGTTATTTTTATTTCTGCCTATCATTAAGTGATACTCTCTCATTAACTGATACTCGAGATCACAACTTCTTTTTATTTCTCTTCATTTTTTTGCTTCTTTAAGTGATACTCGAAAATATATTATAAAATATAAAAAAAAGTCACAAGTTCAATTATGTAATGTGCAAACAACAACCCTTGATTGACAACGCTAACTTTATGAGAAAAAGATGATTATACATGGTTTGATGAAAATTCAAATCCCGTGAATAATCTAAAAGTAAGAAATCATATTTAACAAGAGCAAGGTTGGATCAAGTGGTTATAGGTCAAGGATTCGATCCTCACCCCTTGCAAGACCGGAGGTCCGTTTTTACAGGTAGAACTAGAAGCAACCTCTTTATATTAGGTAGGGATAAGGTTATCTACGTCTCAACCTCCCCCATACATCGTGAAAGACGGTATTGAGACCTATAACCTGTGAAAGACGGTATTGGGAGTTACTTTACTTTACTTTTTAAGAAATCATATTTAACCAAGAAATTTCTTCTAGCTTATTTTTTAACAGTAAAATGATTTATTTCCCTTCAAGTCTTCCTAGTTATCTTTTATATTGCCACATGTATTTATTCATTGATGAGTGAAATGACTCACATTTTGAACATCCGACAATTTCATAACATTTTAAGTTAAGAGGCTAGTAGTTAAGAAGATTTGTAAGATTACCATATTACTCCTACGTATGACTTTTCATAATGTAAAAAATATAGGCTAAAAATATAAAAATTGAAATGTAAAGCAAGTGTAAAATATTCATAAGCTTAAAACAAACACATATCTTCTTTCATTTCTTTGTCCACTTGCAATGGGCCCAGATTACAAAAATATCAAAAATTAGAAGCGACAATCTTAAGAGTATTGCTAGAACCACAAAGAGTTCACAAAACAAAATCCACAAAAAAGACTTGTCCTTATATGATTGGTTAATCGACAAAAAATACACTATTACAATGAGAATCTTTTAATCTTTCAATAGACGATCATTTCGATATACTTTTGACAAATTTAATCCCTCAAACTACAGTGTCACTAGCTTAGTACCCGCGGGAACCGTGAAATGACGATACTACCCTCGGTGACATGGCACTTAACGGGAAAATTAACGGAAAAGGCCTCTCAGTGGCGATTTTGCGAAAATGTGGAACGTGGGTGGCTTTTTTGCGCTACTTTTTGTCTCGGTCTCATTTTTGCGAAAATGTGGAACGTGAGGGACTATTTTTGCAATTTACCCTTAATAATAATAATAATAATAATAATAATAATAATAATAATAATAATAATAATGTTGGGTCACTGAATTCCCAAACTCTCGTAAACTAGGATTTGAACATAAAATAACCTAAGTGTTTAACTACCTTTAACACAATCAAGTCACTGAGTGAACAGTCACTCAGTGAGTCATCTTCAGGATGCTTGGGACAAGCTTAAGTAGAAAAGCTTTCCATTCAGTGAGGCGGATTCTCAGTGATTGGCACCTAAGCCAAAGAAGAAGATGATGGATTCAGTGAGTGATGACAATAACTCACTGAATCCCAGTTATTCCTCACTGAAGCAACAAAAGCTAAAGACTGAAGATTAATGACATGAAGCCTGAAGATTAGGCGGGATAAGGCGGGAAAAGTTTGAAACTACAGAGAGTGTCAGTATCTTGTAAAGTCAAACTTTCTCTGAATGGTGTGGGTTCAGTATGGTGTCATAACTGGACCTCAGAAAGATGCCTTGTCCTATACTCAAAGTAGACTTGTGTAACAGAGACAAAATACGTAAGTATTTTGTCTCAACTAGGCTTATGTAATCTTTTGTCTTTTTCATAACGGTTGTAAATTACTTGTGTATATATAGGAGTCATAAGAGAGAGTAAAGGTTGCGGAGTTTGTGCACTTAATGCTTAGACATTCACAAACTAATCTTTACTCTCTCCAAATAGCAACCATCCCTAAGATAGCTTAGTGGGTCTTTTGTTGCTACTTAAGCATAGCTTAAGTTTAGTGAGGAGTAACACCATACCATACTTGTCATTTCAATCCCAAGTGTTGTTCCGCAAACACTTGGGTATAATTCTTTTGATTAATTTCTAATAAAGAGTTAAACGTTGAAAATCTTGGTTCTTATCTTTTAAGTTTTTATTATTTATCTTTGCATCTTTATGCCATGTAACTTGGTTAGATTAACTCGATAGTTAACCATTAACCAAGTAAAAGGGACCAACAAGTGGTATCAGAGCCAGGTTTTGGGTAGTTTTGAAAGCGTGTGTGTGTTTTTTGTGTAGGGGGTATTTATAGGAGAGAATTAGGGTTTGAGGGAGTGTGGATGTCAAAGGTGCTATAAAACTGTAATTTTGAATTTTTTGACATCCGCATTAACTCCCACCTTACTACTCTCCTCGTTTTTCGCAACTGTCAAAATGAACAGTTACATGCTTACACTATATCAGTGTGGCATTAAATGCCAAGTGGGTAAAGGGATGAGTATGTGGGGGCCCAAGATGTGGATGCCAGAGGATACAAAACATATATTCCTATATTAAATGTAAATCCAGTTACCAACCTAGGACATTTACTAACTAAGAGCATTTAGTTAGACAATTAATGTCTTCTGAATGTCTTGAGGCCCCCTGAACGTCAATTCGTTCGGTATGTAGGTGTGGAGTGGAGGTTTCAGTGAGTGGGGTGACATTACTCACTGAGGGTTGGTATTTTTCAGGGAACTTAGAGAGAGTCTTCATCAGGCTGGATATTTTCATCAGTGACCTGACTATCAATATCTAACATGCCCAATTCAGCTTTTAGTCTAGTGAAAGTGGGTTCATCCAGGGGTTTTGTGAAGATATCAGCTAACTGATACTCAGTGGGGATGAAATGTAGTTCAATTTCTCTATTCATGATATGGTCCTTGATGAAATGGTATCTGATATCAATATGTTTGGTTCTTTGGTGGAGCACTGGGTTATTAGAAATGGCAATTGCACTTGTGTTGTCACAGAAGATGGGTACACTTTTGTAATGTATACCATAGTCACTGAGTTGACTCTTCATCCATAACACATTTGCACAACATCCAGCTGCGGCCACATACTCAGCCTCAGCTGAAGACATGGCCACTGATAGCTGTTTCTTTGTGCTCCAACAAACAAGTTTTCCTCCGAGGAATTGACAGGACCCTGATGTACTTTTTCTATCCATGTTGCAGCCTGCGTAGTCAGAGTCAGTGTATCCTTTAAGGTCAAATCCTGAGCACTTAGGATAATACAAACCAAGGTTTGGAGTCCCTTTAAGATATCTCAGGATCCTTTTCACAGCAGTAAGATGTGATTCTTTAGGATCTGATTGGTAGCGTGCACATAGGCATACTGCAAACTGAATATCAGGCCTTGTGGCGAGGAGGTACATCAGTGACCCTATCATTCCTCTGAACATGGTTTGATTTACTGATTTTCCAGTAAGATCAGGACCAAGGTTGTTTGGAGGAACCATTGGGTTTTGACAGAGGCACAGTCACTGAGGTCATATTTCTTCAGTGTGTTAGTGATGTACTTTTCTTGACTGATGGAGATTCCTGAATCAGTCTGTCTGATTTGAAGTCCAAGGAAATATGTGAGTTCTCCCATCATGCTCATTTCAAATTGCTTTGTCATAAGTTTCCCAAACTGTTTACATAGTTTATAACTTGTTGAGCCAAAAATGAT
>LBNU01024207.1:40639-81531 GCA_014162995.1 Artemisia annua | reverse complement strand
AATTTTTTGACATCCGCATTAACTCCCACCTTTCCACTCCCCTCGTTTTTCGCAACTGTCAAGATGAACAGTTGCATGCTTACACTTTATCAGTGTGGCATTAAATGCCAAGTGGGTAATGGGAGGAGTATGTGGGGGCCCAAGATGTTGATGCCAGAGGGTACAAGTAACATATATTCCTATATTAAATGTAAATCCAGTTACCAACCTAGGACATTTACTAACTAAGAGCATTTAGTTAGACATTTAATGTCCTCTGAATGTCTTGAGGCCCCCTGAACGTCAATTCATTCAGTATGTTAGGTGTGGAATGGAGGATTCAGTGAGTGGGGTAACATTACTCACTAAGGATTGGTGTTTCTCAGGGACCTTAGAGAGAGTCTTCATCAGGCTGGATATTTTCATCAGTGACCTGATTATCAATATCTAACATGCCCAATTCAGCTTTTAGTCTAGTGAAAGTGGGTTCATCCAGGGGTTTTGTGAAGATATCAGCTAACTGATACTCAGTGGGGATGAAATGTAGTTCAATTTCTCCATTCATGATATGGTCCCTGATGAAATGGTATTTGATATCAATATGTTTGGTTCTTTGGTGGAGCACTGGGTTATTAGAAATGGCAATTGCACTTGTGTTGTCACAGAAGATGGGTACACTTTGTAGTGTATACCATAGTCACTGAGTTGACTCTTCATCCATAACACATTTGCACAACATCCAGCTGCGGCCACATACTCAGCCTCAGCTGAAGACATGGCCACTGATAGCTGTTTCTTTGTGCTCCAACAAACAAGTTTTCCTCCAAGGAATTGACAGGACCTGGATNGATAGCTGTTTCTTCGTGCTCCAACAAACAAGTTTTCCTCCAAGGAATTGACAGGACCCTGATGTACTTTTTCTATCCATGTTGCAGCCTGCGTAGTCAGAGTCAGTATATCCTTTAAGATCAAATCCTGAGCACTTAGGATAATACAAACCAAGGTTTGGAGTCCCTTTAAGATATCTCAGGATCCTTTTCACAGCAGTGAGATGTGATTCTTTAGGATCTGATTGGTAACGTGCACACAGACATACTGCAAATTGGATATCAGGCCTTGTGGCAAGAAGATACATCAGTGACCCTATCATTCCTCTGAACATGGTTTGATTTACTGATTTTCCAGTGAGATCAGGACCAAGGTTGTTTGGAGGAACCATTGGTGTTTTGACAGAGGCACAGTCACTGAGGTCATATTTCTTCAGTGTGTTAGTGATGTACTTTTCTTGACTGATGGAGATTCCTGAATTAGTCTGTCTGATTTGAAGTCCAAGGAAATATGTGAGTTCTCCCATCATGCTCATTTCAAATTGCTTTGTCATAAGTTTCTCAAACTGTTTACATAGTTTATAACTTGTTGAGCCAAAAAAGATATCATCCACATACACTTGGACTAAAATAACATCTTCCTTTGTTCTATATATGAACAAGGTGTTATTAATCTTTCCTCTGACAAATTTGTTTTGAATCAGGAAGGCTGATAGAGTTTCATACCATGCCCTTGGAGCTTGCTTCAGTCCATAAAGGGCTTTGTCAAGCTTGCAAACATGGTTTGGGAACTCATGGCTTTCAAATCCAGGGGGTTGTTGAACATAAACTTCCTCTTTAAGTTTACCATTCAGGAATGCACTTTTGACATCCATTTGATATACTTTGAAGTTCATGTATGTGGCAAAGGCTAGAAAGATTCTGATAGCTACCATTCTGGCAACAGGGGCAAATGTTTCTTCATAATCAATACCTTCCTGTTGGTTATAACCTTTTGCAACTAGCCTTGCTTTGTTCTTGATGACTGTGCCATTTTCATCAGTCTTGTTTTTGAATACCCACTTCATGCCAATTACCATAACACCCTGAGGACACTCAACTAAGGTCATAACATCATTTTTATCGAACTGTTCCAGCTCCTCATGCATGGCATAAACCCAACTTGGGTGTTTCATGGCTTCTTTGACACTTTTGGGTTCAATGGTGGATATGAAGGCAACATATAGGCACTCATTGGCTGTGGCTGCAGTGAGTTTGGCAGCCATTCTCCTGGTGAGCATTCCCTCAAATACAGGTTCACCAACAATGTTGACAAGCTCAATATGTTGATGTCTAGACCATTTTTCTTGAGGTCTAGGATATGAGTTTGAGCTTGTTGATGCCTGATATGGTGGAGGTATGGGATCTTGAGGTTCTTCAAGGGTTTGATTTTCAGTGAGTTCAATTTGAATGTTGCTTTCAACAGGTTCCTGAATATCAGGTTCAGGATGAGTTGTCTCATTTGGAACTTGTTGAGCTTCAACAAACTCACTGATGGTTGGTTGAGGAAGGTTGTGAGGAAGGATGTAATATGAAAAATCAGCATCAACTTGATATTGAGTGGAGGGATTACTTTCAGATTGATATTCATCAGGAGGATATCTGCCTGAATCATCAATCCCAATCTCATCCACTGAGGAGTTTGAGAACTGAAGAGTCTCAGTACTCTCATCAAAGGTGATGTGATAGGTTTCTTCAGTTTGTTGTCTCCTTGTGTTATACACTCTGAAGGCTTTGGAGACAAGTGAGTAACCTAAGAAGTATCCATCATCAGCTTTGGCATCAAATTTGCCTAAGTGGTCCTTGTGATTATGAATAAACACAGGACACCCAAACACATGAAAATAGCTGATATCAGGGATTCTTCCATTGAATATTTCATAGGGTGTTTTGTTGTGTCTTTTAACAATGATGGACCTATTTTGAGTGTAGCAAGCTGTTTTGACTGCTTCAGTCCAAAAATGCTTTGAGAGGACTGATCCATTAAGCATAGTTCTTGCTGCCTCAATAAGTGTCCTATTTTTTCTTTCAGCCACTCCATTTTGTTCAGGAGTGTAAGGAGAAGAAAAATTTTGTGAGATTCCTTTCTCATCACAAAAACACTCAAGAATATGATTTTTGAATTCAGTCCCATTGTCAGTTCTAATTTGTTTTACCTTGACATCATTTTGATTTTCTATGTTCCTGACAAAGGACATAATGGTATTAGCTGCCTGACTCTTTTTGCTCAGGAAGTAAACCCATGTGTATCTTGAGTACTCATCCACAATAACCAGAGTGTACTTCTCATGGTGAATAGACATTGGATTGACAGGTCCAAAGAGGTCCATGTGAAGGAGATGAAGGCAGCTTTTGATAGAGAAGTTTTGTATTGTCTTGAAGGAGGCCCTGTGGTGTTTTCCCTTCTCACATGCTGAGCATGGTTTGTCTTTAGAAAATACCAGTGAGGGCAGGCCAAGAACTTTGTTCTGTTTGGCAAGGTTGTTAATGTGTTTGAAGTTCAGATGAGAGAGTCTTTTATGCCATAGCCAGTTGATTGTCTCACTTGCTTTAGTGAAAAGACAGGTTCCATTCTGAGTGAGTGTGGACATGTCCAGGACATACACATCATCTCTTCTTGGGGCAATCAACACAACTTCTTTTTTGGCATTAAAGATGGTTCCTCTCCTATCATCAAATTGGACTATGTATTTTGCATCACATAGTTGGCTGACACTGATCAGGTTGTACTTGAGTCCATTTACATAAGCTATCCTTGTAAAAACTATACCATTGCAGTTTACTGAGCCATAGCCTTCAGTGGGAGCTGATGAGTTATCACCAAATACTACTTTGGGCCCTGGTTCTTCTACGTATTTGTGCAGATACTGCTTCACACCAGTCATACTTCTTGAGCATCCACTGTCAAGATGCCAAACAGGGTTCCTGGCATGTTTCTGCACAAACAGTGAGCTTGGTTAGTTTTGCTTATTGACCCACTTCTTAGCGGGCTTGGGTCTTAAGGATTTCTTAAATTCACTTATGGTCTTGTGATCAGTGGTGGAGTGAACTTTGCTCTTGCAAACTTCACACTGAGATTCAGATGACTGAGAGACTTTCGTTTTCAGTCCTCTTCTGTTTTTAATGATATTGTAATGTCCTGATGTATCATGGGAAGGATCACCACAAATGTCACAACAAGGATACATGAGACAATCAACAGGGTGATGGTCACTGAATCCACAGTGTGTACATGGTTTGAAGGGCTTAGTCTTGGGTTTCAGGGATTGTTTTGATGGTGAAGCATAGTTATGAGCCTGAGCTTTGTAGTTTGCTTGTGTGACATAAGTTATGTGATCAGAAGTCCTATGATCTTCAAGATTGCAGATCATGTAGAATAGGATTCTATAGCAATTGTCAGTGTTGNAGCGGGCTTGGGTCTTAAGGATTTCTTAAATTCACTTATGGACTTATGATCAGTGGTGGAGTGAACATTTGCTCTTGCAAACTTCACACTTAGATTCAGATGACTGAGAGACATTCGTTTTCAGTCCTCTTCTGTTTTTAATGATATTGTCATGTCCTGATGTGTCATGGGAAGGATCACCACAAATGTCACAACAAGGATACATGAGACAATCAACAGGGTGATGGTCACTGAATCCACAGTGTGTACATGGTTTGAAGGGCTTGGTCTTGGGTTTCAGGAATTGTTTTGATGGTGAAGCATACTTATGAGCCTGAGCTTTGTAGTTTGCTTGTGTGACATAAGTTATGTGATCAGAAGTCCTATGATCTTCAAGATTGCAAATCATGCAGAATAGGATTCTATAACAATTGTCAGTGCTGTGATTAGTGTAGTTGCATAACTCACATATTTTCAGTGGTTTCTTAGTGGGCTTAGGTCTGGATGTACTTGAGGAAGCTGGAGTTATTTCCTTTTCAGGTGGTGGTTGTTGTTTTCCCGAGGATTCCAGTTTTTCACTCAGCTTCCTAACAAGTTCAGTCAACTGATCAANTCAGCCGCATTTCTTTTCTCATGCGGCAGGTTTAGTAGGAAGCTGGGTTTTGGACGAAGGTTTTGCTTTGGGCTTAGAAGACTTCACCTTGTAGCATTGGACTGGACTTAGAAGTGACTAGATATTATGAGATTGGGCTTAGTCTGAGTTGGACTTTGTTTTGTATTTTAGCCTTTGTTTTTGTTTTAGTTTTGTTGTAACCTTGTATCCTTTGCTTATTGTATGAATCTCCGTTTCACTTGTGTTCTGATTTGACTCCATTATGAACACTTTAGCCCTTCTCGGGTTGGGGTGTTACAAGTCCTATGATCTTCAAGATTGCAAATCATGCAGAATAGGATTCTATAACAGTTGTCAGTGCTGTGATTAGTGTAGTTGCATAACTCACATCTTTTCAGTGGTTTCTTAGTGGGCTTAGGTCTGGATGTACTTGAGGAAGCTGGAGTTATTTCCTTTTCAGGTGGTGGTTGTTGTTTTCCCGAGGATTCCAGTTTTTCACTCAGCTTCCTAACAAGTTCAGTCAACTGATCAACTTTAGAGTCAGTATCGTTTGGTGTGACCTTAGTGGGGGTGAGGGGTGTAGAGGTTTCAGTGGGAGTTGAGTCTGCTCTAATTTGCTCAGAGGGCCTTTTCAGGATTGTTCTGCCCAGACCCACCCTCTCCTTGGGAGAGTGTTGAGAGTAGACAAGAGTTCCTATCTCAGAGCATGGTTCAGCTCCCTGAAGAACCTTCAATGGGGGCAGAGAAGTAAGGGGTACTGTTTCAGGTTCAGTGACTTCCTCAGCACTGCTGGGTTCGTCAGTGACACCAAGTAGCTCCTTAATGGCCTGACTTTCAGGTAGCAAGATCTTTCCAGTGTCAAAATTTGGCATTTTGCCATCAGGACTGAGTCTTTCAATCCAGTCTTTTGACTTGGGATCCATCTCCTTTTCAAAAGGTATTCCAGCTGGTAAGAACCTCTTCTCACTGGAAGATTCAGTGAGATGGTCCTCTCCCAGTATCTTCTTATTGGCACTAGGAATGAGACTCACTGTTTCATAAAGTCTAGGATTTTTCTTGGTCCAACTTTCTATGACATCCTTTTCTTTCTTAAGTTCATCTTGAAGAGCATGATTTTGCTTAACCAACTCAGAGTTTTGAATTTGAAGAGTAATGTTTTCAAGTTTTGTTTGCTTCAAAGAAAGAAGTTCATCTCTACACTTGTTTAATTCAAAAGTAAGCTTGTTGTATTTGGAAAACAAATTTAATCTTTGCTCTTCTACATACTTAAGATCCACATTGATATAATTCAAGTAAGATTGCCAATCAGAGTCATCATTCATAGAAAGTAAGATATTTACCTTCTTCATAGTAATGTTGACCCATTCACCATTCCTCGCACTACTTTTACCCACAGCGAGCTTGTTGTCTTCTGACAAGGCCATCAGTGCACTAACATGAACTTCTTCATCTTCTGAGGATACTTCTTCGNTTTGTTGTATTTGGAAAACAAATTTAATCTTTGCTCTTCTACATATTTAAGATCCACATTGATATAATTCAAATAAGATTGCCAATCAGAGTCATCATCCATAGAAAGTAAGATATTTACCTTCTTCATAGTAATGTTGACCCATTCACCATTCCTCGCACTACTTTTACCCACAGCAAGCTTGTTGTCTTCTGACAAGGCCATCAGTGCACTGACGTGAACTTCTTCATCTTCTGAGGATACTTCTTCCTCATCCCAATCATAAGTTTCAGCTACCAGCCCTTTGTTTTTCCCTTGAGTGGATTTAAGGGCCTGAGGTGCTTGAGGAATTGAGGGAGATGCCTCAAGAAGTCTAGTTTTGCCTTTGCTTTTCTATACTTAGCTTCAAAATCCTTTTGAGAACTATTCTCAGTATTGTTTTGAAAGTATTGTGAGGACTGAAACATTTTAGGTTGAAATTTTGTTCCTGAGGAGCTATTTCCAGAAAACTTGTAAGAGGGTTCTGAGATTGTTTTTGAGAAGCATTCTTTTGCAAAATGACCCTTCTTTCCACATTTAAAACATTCAGTGTTTTCACTTGCTTTGGCTTTTGAAAAAGGTTTGTTTCTACTAATAAAACGTTTTGAGTTTGCAAGGNTTCAAAATCCTTTTGAGAACCATTCTCAGTATTGTTTTGAAAGTATTGTGGGGACTGAAACATTTTAGGTTGAAATTTTGTTCCTGAGGAGTTGTTTCCTGAAAACTTGTATGAGGGTTCTGAGATTGTTTTTGAGAAACATTCTTTTGCAAAATGACCCTTCTTTCCACATTTAAAACATTCAGTGTTTTCACTTGCTTTGGCTTTTGAAAAAGTTTTGTTTCTACTAATAAATCGTTTTGAGTTTGCAAGGAGTGATCTTTCTTGAAATTCAATTTGTAAATCATTTAAGTACTCCTCACTACTCCTTTCATCAGCCTCATCATCTGAGTTTTCTTGGAAGTCCTGCACAACACCATTAGAATAGAAGGCAGTTGATATGGGTGGACTAGTCAGGGTCTTTTTGACTTCTTGAGCTTTAGGGTATCTCCTAGAGATTAAGTTATCCTCATAGAGAAATTTCCCATAGATCTCAGTGAGCTCAAGATTTTGAAGATGGTTTGCATTTCTTAGGCCCTGAGAGAAGTTTAACCACTTCTCAGGGAGACAGTTGACAAAGCCAACATTGATTTCATGCTTAGACAAGGTGACACCATCATTGGTCAATTCATTAAGAAGGGTTTTGTAACGGGTATAGGTCTCTGAGAGATTTTCAGAGTCATTGGCCCTGAAAGTGTTGTATTCAAGTTTCAGGTCCATGATCCTGTTTTCCTTGGTGTCTGAGGGGCCTTCATAGCTTAGTCAACTGATCAACTTTAGAGTCAGTGTTGTTTGGTGTGACCTTAGTGGAGGTGAGGGGTGTGAAGGTTTCAGTGGGAGTTGGGCCTGCTCTAATTTGCTCAGAGGGCCTTTTCAGGATTGTTCTGCCCAGACCCACCCTCTCCTTGGGAGAGTGTTGAGAGTAGACAAGAGTTCCTATCTCAGAACATGGTTCAGCTCCCTGAAGAACCTTCAATGGGGGTAGAGGAGTAAGGGATATTGTTTCAGGTTCAGTGACTTCCTCAGCTCTGCTGGGTTCGTCAGTGACTCCAAGTAACTCCTTAATGGCCTGACTTTCAGGCAACAAGATCTTTCCAGTGTCAAAATTTGGCATTTTGCCATCAGGACTGAGTCTTTCAATCCAGTCTTTTGACTTGGGATCCATCTCCTTTTCAAAAGGTATTCCAGCCGGAAAGAACCTCTTCTCACTGGAAGATTCAGTGAGATGGTCCTCTCCCAGTATCTTCTTATTGGCACTAGGAATGAGACTCACAGTTTCATAGAGTCTAGGATTTTTCTTGGTCCAGCTTTCTATGACATCCTTTTCTTTCTTAAGTTCATCTTGAAGAGCATGATTTTGTTTAACCAACTCTGAGTTTTGAATTTAAAGAGTGACGTTTTCAAGTTTTGTTTGCTTCAAAGAAAGAAGTTCATCTCTACACTTATTTAATTCAAAAGCAAGTTTGTTGTATTTGGAAAACAAATTTAATCTTTGCTCTTCAACATACTTAAGATCCACATTGATATAATTCAAGTAAGATTGCCAATCAGAATCATCATTCATAGAAAGTAAGATATTTACCTTCTTCATTGTAATGTTGACCCATTCACCATTCCTCGCACTACTTTTGCCCACTGCAAGCTTGTTGTCTTCTGACAGAGCCATCAGTGCACTGACGTGAACTTCTTCATCTTCTGAGGATACTTCTTCCTCATCCCAATCATAAGTTTCAGCTACCAGCCCTTTGTTTTTCCCTTGAGTGGATTTAAGGGCCTGAGGTGCTTGAGGAATTGAGGGAGATGCCTCAAGAAGTGCTAGTTTTGCCTTTGCCTTTCTATACTTAGCTTCAAAATCCTTTTGAGAACCATTCTCAGTATTGTTTTGAAAGTATTGTGGGGACTGAAACATTTTAGGTTGAAATTTTGTTCCTGAGGAGCTGTTTCCAGAAAACTTGTATGAGGGTTCTGAGATTGTTTTTGAGAAGCATTCTTTTGCAAAATGACCCTTCTTTCCAC
This sequence comes from Artemisia annua, assembly GCA_014162995.1. Classification (NCBI taxonomy): domain Eukaryota; kingdom Viridiplantae; phylum Streptophyta; class Magnoliopsida; order Asterales; family Asteraceae; genus Artemisia; species Artemisia annua. The sequence goes on along the minus strand of LBNU01024207.1, from coordinate 72,585 downwards.
ATTTAAAACATTCAGTGTTTTCACTTGCTTTGGCTTTTGAAAAAGGTTTGTTTCTACTAATAAAACGTTTTGAGTTTGCAAGGAGTGCTCTTTCTTGAAATTCAATTTGTAAATCATTTAAGCACTCCTCACTACTCCTTTCATCAGCCTCATCATCTGAGTTTTCTTGGAAATCCTGCACAACACCATTAGAATAAAAGGCAGTTGATATGGGTGGACTAGTCATGGTCTTCTTGACTTCTTGAGCTTTAGGGTATCTCCTAGAGATTAAGTTATCCTCATAGAGAAATTTCCCATAGATCTCAGCGAGCTCAAGATTTTGAAGATGGTTTGCATTTCTTAGGCCCTGAGAGAAGTTTAACCACTTCTCAGGGAGACAGTTGACAAAGCCAACATTGATTTCATGCTTAGAGAAGGTGACACCATCATTGGTCAATTCATTTAGAAGGGTTTTGTAACGGGTATAGGTCTCAGAGAGATTTTCAGAATCTTTGGCCCTGAAAGTGTTGTATTCAAGTTTCAGGTCCATGATCCTGTTCTCCTTTGTATCTGAGGGGCCTTCATAGCTATGAACCAAGTCAGTCCAAGTCTGCTTTGCAGTTGAACAATTAATGACTGATTCCATTATATCATCAGGAAGACAAGATAAAATGATGCTTTTCAGGCGTTGGTCTTGATTAACCACCCTTCTCTCATCAGAGGTCCACTGAGCTTCAGGTTTAACTAAACCTTCAGCTGTTTTAGGGACATATGGACCCTCATTGATCAGAGTGATGTAATAAGGTTCCATCCCAGTTAAGTAGCAAAGCATGCGCTTTTTCCACTTGTTGAATTTTCCAACTTCAAGTCGGGGAGCAGTAGCATTATAGCTTCCTCCCTTTTTATCGACTAGTTGGGGTACATCATTTTCAGCCATGGTAGGATCTTGATTTTAAAAACTTTTGAGCACTCTGTTGTTTTGAAAGTTTTATAAACCAGAGGCTCTGATACCACTTGTTGGTCCCTTTTACTTGGTTAATGGTTAACTATCGAGTTAATCTAACCAAGTTACATAGTATAATGATGCAAAGATTAATAACTAAAAACGTAAAAGATAAGAAACAAGATTTTCAACGTTTAACTCTTTATTAGAAATTAATCAAAAGAATTATACCCAAGTGTTTGCGGAACAACACTTGGGATTGAAATGACAAGTATGGTATGGTGTTACTCCTCACTAAACTTAAGCTATGCTTAAGTAGCAACAAAAGACCCACTAAGCTATCTTAGGGATGGTTGCTATTTGGAGAGAGTAAAGATTAGTTTGTGAATGTCTAAGCATTAAGTGCACAAACTCCGCAACCTTTACTCTCTCTTATGACTCCTATTTATACACAAGTAATTTACAACCGTTGTGAAAAAGACAAAGATTACATCAGCCTAGTTGAGACAAAATACTTACGTATTTTGTCTCTGTTACATAAGTCTATTTTGGGTATAGGACAATGCATCTTTCTGAGGTCCAGTTATGACACCATACTGAACCCACACCATTCAGAGAAAGTTTGACTTTACAAGATACTGACACTCTATGTAGTTTCAAACGTTTCCCGCCTTATCCCGCCTATTCTTCAGGCTTCATGTCATTAATCTTCAGTCTTTAGCTTTTGTTGCTTCAGTGAGGAATAACTTGGGATTCAGTGAGTTATTGTCATCACTCACTGAATCCATCATCTTCTTCTTTGGCTTAGGTGCCAATCACTGAGAATCCGCCTCACTGAATGGAAAGCTTTTCTTCTTAAGCTTGTCCCAAGCATCCTGAAGATGACTCACTGAGTGACTGTTCACTCAGTGACTTGATTGTGTTAAAGGTAGTTAAACACTTAGGTTATTTTATGTTCAAATCCTAGTTTACGAGAGTTTGGGAATTCAGTGACCCAACATATATATTTTGACCCGTTCCCACATGTACTACATAAAATTTGAGTCTTGGCACAAGCAAGAGTTTTATTCTTTAATGAAAAACAAGACTCGTGCATCGCGTGGGTCAAAATGCCTGGTATAAAGAAAACATAAATATGAGTAGTTTGTACTTTATAGCATTTTTTTATTTTTTTTGGAACATTATACTTTATAGCATTGAACATTGCTTTTTGCAAAATAAAGTGTACTGAAATAACGGGTAGAATTAATATTTCACATTTCAACTGAGAGTACTCGGTAACATGACGGTGAGCTATCCCATAACTCACCGCCACGTCAGCGTTAAGGTGTTAATTGGGTGTGTTAACTTTAAGGGGAGGTAAGATAACTCACCTTAACTTCCCTGCGTTATCATATAACTCACCCCAAAAGTCATGTTACCGCTGCGTTATCATATAACTCACCTTAACATAGCAACATAACGCTGAGTTATGCTTATGCCGCACTGCGCTAACTTGCAAATGACTTTTTGCCCCGGTAAGACATAACTCACCTTAACTTGAAAATGTCATGGCATAACTCACCTATGAAAGGCATGTTATCTCATGCTCTAATATGTTAAATCTAGCTTTATGTTTGTCATTTCCCTAATTTTGTGGCATGAATGTGACTGAATTATTTATAAACGAATTGTTGGATTATTGAGTTGTTCTGAAAAAAGTTGCCTTAACAGTAAAAAGTTATTTCCGGTAACAGTTGCATAAATTATCCCTTTTCTCAAATAGTCATGATTTATCAATAAACTAATTTTTTTTGTTTCACTTAATTTGATTAATTGATTGGTAATAGTGTTTACATGATACCTACTAATAACCAACCTAATACTTGGGCTTAAACTAATAAAATACAAAAAATAGTCTAACTATTGTGAAAGTAATGAACAAGAGGAAGAAGAGAGGAATTATTATTGAATAGATACAATACTGGAGGTTACAAATGTATGTATTTATAAGGGTAATAGTCTAAACCCTAACTTGTTCCTAAAATAGACATAACCCATAAGCCCATACATAATTTATAATACTCCTTCTTGGGTATTCATCATTCATTACACGCCATAAACTGCCTCATTAAAAAACTTACCAAGAAAAACCCAATGGGATAAAAACTTGATGAAGGAAAAGAGTGCAGTACGCATAATGCTCTTCCTCAAATTAATGCATATCTTTTAAGCGTCGAAGGCCGATCTTCCGAACCAGTAGCTCAAAAACTCTTGTTGGCAAAGACTTTGTGAATAAATCTGCCAAATTCTCACTCGATCGAACTTGACGAACATCAATAACTCCATCCTTTTGTAGATCATATGTAAAGAAAAATTTCGGAGAAATGTGTTTTGTTTTGTCTCCTTTGATATTCCCTTCCTTGATTTGAGCTATACATGCCGCGTTGTCTTTACATAACATGGTTGGATTTCCTTTAATAGACTCGAGCCCACATTCTTCTTGGATGTTTTGAATCACCGATCTTAACCAAACGCACTCTCGACCAGCTTCATAAAGTGCAATAAGTTCAGCATGATTTGATGATGTTGCAGTTAAAGATTGCTTTGTCGACCTCCAAGAAATTGCAGTGTCTCCATAGGTGAAAACATACCCTGTTTGGGATCGTGCCTTATGTGGATCAGACAAGTAACCAGCATCAGCATATCCAACCAACTTTGATTTCGAATTCTTTTGGTAAAATAATCCCATATCACGGGTACCACAAAGATAACGGAAAATGTGTTTGATTCCATTCCAATGTCGGCGTGTTGGTTCTGAACTATATCTTGCTAGTAAGTTTACTGAGAATGCAATATCTGGACGTGTATTACTAGCAAGGTACATCAAAGCCCCTATCGCACTTAGATATGGTATTTCAGGACCAAGAATGTCCTCATCATGTTCTTTGGGGCGGAACGGATCAAGTTCCCGGTCAAGTGAACGACTGACCATTGGTGAGCTTAGTGGATGAGCTTTATCCATATTGAATCGTTTCAATATCTTTTCCGTATAGTTTGATTGATGAACAAATATTCCACTTGACAAATGCTCAATTTGCAAGCCCAGACAAAACTTGGTTATACCAAGATCTTTCATTTCAAATTTATTCTTTAATAAATTTGCAGTATGTTCAATTTCATCAACATTTCCGATGATATTTAAATCATCAACATACACTGCAATGATTGTGAAACCCCCCTTTGATCTTTTAATAAAAACACATAGACTTATTTGATTACTTTTGTATCCTTCTTTTGAAAGATATTCACTCAGGCGATTATACCACATTCGTCCTGATTGTTTTAGACAGTATAAAGATCTTTTCAATTTAATTGAAAACATTTCACGGGGCTTAGATTTACAAGCTTCCGGCATTTTCAATCCTTCGGGGATTTTCATGTAAATTTCACTATCAAGTGATCCGTACAAGTAAGCTGTGACAACATCCATAAGGCGCATTTGAAGCCTTTCAACATTTGCAAGACTAATTAAAAATCTGAGATTCGTTGCATCCACAACAGGTGAATATGTTTCTTCATAATCTACCCCGGGTATCTGTGAGAAACCTTGTGCTACAAGTCGTGCTTTGTATCTCACAATTTCATTTTTCTCGTTTCTTTTTATAGCACATTATCTGGGGTTAATGTCACAGGGCCAAATACTTGGCGCTTTTCAAGTGAATCTAGTTCAGCTTCTATGGCATCTTGCCATTTTGGCCAATCTTTTCTTTGTCGACATTCTCTAATAGATTTTGGCACAGAAACTTCATCATTTATTATTTCACTTGCTATAGCATATGCAAAAATTTCATCAACACATGTTTCATTACGATTCCATGTTGTACCATTTTGTACAAAGTTTATTGAGATCTCATATTCATTTGGTACATGGCTATTCTCAAGAGATTTTTCCACAATTTCTGTGTTATTATTAATCTTTTCTGGGATTTTATTGATAACAACTTCTTGGACTTTGCCAGTTGTATTCTGCTCTTTCCTTTTTCGTGGATTTGTATCCTTAGAACCCATTGGTCTTCCACGCTTTCTGCGTACATTTGACTCATTCAGAGTTTCAAGAATATCAATTCGAGAAGGCGCATTTAAAGCTGGAATATATGATTTTGTAACCCTTTTTGTATCTGTAAATGCATCAGGCAATTCATTTGCTATTCTTTGCAAGTGAATGAGCTTTTGAACCTCCAATTCACATTGACCACTCCGAGGGTCAAGAAAAGATATTTTTGATACATTCCAAGTTACATCTTGTTTGTCCAACTTTTTATTTTCTCCTCCCAAGATTGGGAACATGGTTTCATCAAACTGGCACTCAGCAAAACGTGCTGTAAAAACATCTCCAGTTAATGGTTCCAAGTATTTTATTATTTTTGATGGAGAATTAAAACCAACATAAATTCCCAATCTTCTTTGAGGTCCCATCTTTGTTCGTTGTGGTGGTGCTATAGGGACATAGACACCACAACCAAAGACTTTTAGATGAGACAAACTTGGTTCTCTTCCAGAAACCAGTTGAAGAGGAGAATACTTATGAGATGCGCTTGGTCNACAGAATATGTGTTTGATTCCATTCCAATGTTGGCATGTTGGTTCGGAACTATATCTTGCTAGTAAGTTTACTGAGAATGTAATATCTGGACGTGTATTACTAGCAAGGTACATCAAAGCCCCTATCGCACTTAGATATGGTATTTCAGGACCAAGAATGTCCTCATCATGTTCTTTGGGACGGAACGGATCAAGTTCCCGGTCAAGTGAATGACCAACCATTGGTGAGCTTAGTGGATGAGCTTTATCCATATTGAATCGTTTCAATATCTTTTCCGTATAGTTTTGATTGATGGACAAATATTCCACTTGACAAATGCTCAATTTGCAAGCCCAGACAAAACTTTGTTATACCAAGATCTTTCATTTCAAATTCATTCTTTAACAAATTTGCAGTATGTTCAATTTCATCAATATTTCTGATGATATTTAAATCATCAACATACACTGCAATAATTGTGAAACCCCCCTTTGATCTTTTGATAAAAACACACGGACTTATTTGATTACTTTTGTATCCTTCTTTTGAAAGATATTCACTCAGGCGATTATACCACATTCGTCCTGATTGTTTTAGACCGTATAAAGATCTTTTCAATTTAATTGAAAACATTTCACGGGGCTTAGATTTACAAGCTTCCGGTATTTTCAATCCTTCGGGGATTTTCATGTAAATGTCACTATCAAGTGATCCGTACAAGTAAGCTGTGACAACATCCATAAGGCGCATTTGAAGCCTTTCAACATTTGCAAGACTAATTAAAAATCTGAGAGTCGTTGCATCCACAACAGGTGAATATGTTTCTTCATAATCTACCCCGGGTATTTGTGAGAAACCTTGTGCTACAAGTCATGCTTTGTATCTCACAATTTCATTTTTCTCGTTTCTTTTTATAGCAAATACCCATTTATAGCCTACCGGCTTCACATTATTTGGGGTTAATGTCACAGGGCCAAATACTTGGCGCTTTTCAAGTGAATCTAGTTCAGCTTGTATGGCATCTTGCCATTTTTGCCAATCTTTTCTTTATCGACATTCTCTAATAGATTTTGGCACAGAAACTTCATCATTTATTATTTCACTTGCTATAGCATATGCAAAAATTTCATCAACACATGTTTCATTACGATTCCATGTTGTACCATTTTGTACAAAGTTTATTGAGATCTCATATTCATTAGGTATATGGCCATTCTCAAGAGATTTTTCCACACTTTCTGTGTTATTATTAATCTCTTCTGGAATTTTATTGATATCAACTTCTTGGACTTTGCCAGTTGTATTCTGCTCTTTCATTTTTCGTGGATTTGTATCCTTAGAACCCATTGGTCTTCTACGATTTCTGCGTACATGATTAGAGCGTTCTTCTATATATTTATTTTCATATCACAGTAACTCTTACTTAGCATTTGATATTTATATTACCGTTAATGATAATTTAACTGTATTTAATATTCAAACCCGTGTACGTATAGATTAAACTTTTAAATAAGATAACATGAGTTTTTATTTATATTTAACGTACATAGTTAAAAGATATTTTAATAGATAAGTTTGAAACTAATATTTATTTTAAAAGTATTTAACGTATATTAAAACTAATTCGTACATTTATAAAATTTTGTAAGTTTAATGGATGAAAATCTCAAACCAATACTAATACTCATACAATTGTAAACAAAGTTCATATTATAAAGTGTAAGGGGTTATTTGTTTATTCTCTAAAGTTATCAAAAAATATGGAGATTTATAATTTTACATTTAACTCCATATAATATACTCCGTATTTAAATTCACCACTAATGTTTTCTTAATTACCTCCTTTTTTTTTAAGTTTTTATTTTTATAAATTTGACACCTATATTTTTATGTGTTTTTTTCCTTAATCAAATTCTCCACCAAATTTATTAAAGTTTGACCAAAATCAATTCAATTTTGACTTTTTATTGGCCAATCATATTGCTCGATTTCGCCTATGTGTCAAAATCGAGCTTTCCTATTGGCCCAATTTCTTTTCCAGTAAGATTGTTTTGTCAAAAAAACTCCGAAATGATGTAATTCTTTTATATAATAAAAGATTGTCAATAGGCCATTAAAATGTGGATAAAAATAAACATACCAATTTCTAAAAGGACCAATCATTTAAGAATATGTCTAAGTTATTCACACGGTCATTTTATATGAGCAAAATACACCAAAGTAACGAAATTCAAAAGTTTAGAGTAACAACAGTGAAAACTTTTCTGTTCAGTGATTAAAAATGAAAAAATGGACAAATTGGATACATTTTGAAGTGATTAGCCCTTTCTAAAATAACAATCGTTGATATGGCTATGTAACAAATGCAATCTTAAATTAATATGCTATGGGTAAGATGTTGATTATCATGATGATCAATAAATATACTGTATTGTATCGGGTGAAAAAAACGAACTCACAACAACATGCAGCTCCATCTTACTAGTTCCTATAAAAAAAATAAACATTATAATCAAGGTTCAACCAGTTATCTATATAAGACTGGCCACATCCTAACATAAATTTCTTAACTTTGTGAGTTGTGACACAGTCTAATTAAAATAGTTTCATCAAAATTCTAATAATTTTTGTAGACTAAAACATATCCAATAATATATATTTTACCTAAACGTCAAATAAAAATACGTTCTAATCCCCGCCGCAACGCAAGAGGCCGGATAACCTCCTCATTTAAATATCTGTGAAAGTATGATCGTTAAAAAGATATTTATTACATACGTATTTTCAATTTATTGTCGACAATGTTGCATATAAGCTATGATTCTCAACATTGATAAACTACATAAGCTTTTTAACAAGACTTAATATGTGTTAGTGTCTCCAAAGTTAGTTATTATTGATAGATAAAAAAATTTTAAAATGTCACTGACAACTTTATACGACTAATTTTGAAATCGGGAATAGGAGTGGGGTTATCCCCTAAGGAGAGGCTCGTGGTTGGTATCTCTGCCCGAGGATGCGACACTAACTCGAGCCAACAACTAACAACTAACCTGCCGTTCAAAAAAAAAATCGATTTGGATGACAATATTTAATAAAGAATCTGTAATAACTAATTTAAAAGAAAACAAATAAAGAAAAGTGATAGGAAGTTTTGTTAAAATAATTAAAGTGTTTTGAAGTATTCAACTTTCAACATGAAAGTTTGGTAGTAGAATAGAGACAAAATAAATAAAAGTGCTGCCATAATTAACATGTGACACACGAGGAATTATTGTGATGAATGATTAATTTATCTTACTTTTTTGCTTTTATAACATACACAATAGCACTAGTTGAATTTACCATTTGCTAGAAAGATACCCTTGAGGTTTCGTTACTCCATTTGTATCCTTTTATCCAAGGTTTTCAAGATCGGGATTTTAATCATGATCGTTTTCGTTTTTGAAAAATCAAAATCGTAAGATAGGATCGAAATCCTAAGATCCTAATATAATATCATCTTCTGAATAGTCTTTGTAATACTATTCAAATCTACAAATTTTAGTATACCATAAACACGAAATTATATAAATGTTTCATGAAAATGTTGTCCTAAATTATGAATATAGAATGTTTAAGAAGATTAACATATTGTTTTTTAAATTCTATAAACATAATCCATAACTTTGTAGTTTTTTAGTTTGAGGTTTGAAAAAAGTAAAACCGGATTGAATTAGATCTTAAGAACATATGGTCAAAATCGGGATCTTATAAGATCTTAAGCTTGCTAAGATCTTACGTAGGATTCAGATCGTTTTTGTTTCTAATATCGTAAAATCGTAAGATTCTATGATCGGGATCGAGATCTTAACGACTATGGTTTTATCTATTATAGAAACATTGGGCTACTTCATAGTCGCATATTGTGGATTTAATTATAGTTAAGCTCGTTCTCTAATATGTTTTCGTAAGATAACAATAAACTTTTAGCCGGAAAACTATTACTACTTGTTAGCATGATAACTAGAATATATGTTTAACAAGCACATGCAATCTTTATCATACTCATTATTTTGCTCAACTTAGGCCACTGGGTGTAGCTCGTCACAGCATCTCGCCAGTCCATCGTGGCACCTCGTTGGAGCTCGCCACTGCACCGTGGTCCTTCAACTTCTCTCGCCACTTGGTGGTTCATCGTCTGCACGACGAAGGAAAACCTCTGACAAATTACCATTTGAGTGGGACCATGTAAAGGGACAAACGTTTTTTCTCTTCTTTAGTACATTTTTGATTTTTCAAGTGTGTGTGTGGTGTGTACACGCAGTGACAAACGAAGAGGATGAAGTGATTTTATTTTATTTTTTTTTTATTTTTGTTTTTTTTTTTTTTTTTTAAATTTGGGCTAAATGGAACTATGTACGCGGGCTTGTTTTAAGTCAAAGTTTTGTTTTTCTTTTATACGGAGTGACAGTTAGAATTTGTAACTTTTTTTTATAAAAAATGTTATTTGTATTATTTGAATAAATGAATTTTATGTTATTTGATAAATTGAATAAAGAAAATAAAGTTGTAAGTGGTGGGCCCCAAATGAGTAAGTTGAAGTTAGTTGTTAGTAGGGGGTTAGTTTTGGAGGTTTGTTAAAGTGATGTGGCACTCCGTGAGCCCCAAATGACGAGGTGAAGGTGCTCACTGCACCCAGTGCTCTTATTAAAAGATTACAAAAAAAAGAAAAAATAATTTCTTAAAGTTAATATATATAATATAGAAATATCGAGTTGAAAGTTATACTAATCTTGGTTCCTTGATAAAGTATGAGAATGTGGCAACATATAATAACAGGTTTCATATGCTCATTTAACTCTTGTTTTAAAAACTCAATGAGGGAACCTTGTATTCAAGTTAATGAAAATTTGATCAAAGTGAAGGAGGCAACAAGGTCCCAAAAAGATTTTTCAAGATTATGGCTACTTTGTTAACACAAGTATTTTTTTTTTCTCCTCCTCCTCCTCTAATATACCAAAATCAAATACAATATGGTTGACCAATTTTCCTATCTAGCACATCATAACTTGATATAATGACATATAATTTACGAGTAAACTAATAAGGTTTTCTTTATTCAGGTTACTCCGAAAGACGAGTCTTTAACTCAGCAGTCTAACCGCATATCCTCGTGACTATTTCTAAAATTTTTTAGAAAACCTAAAACATATACCTAATGAGGTTTGAAACCTCATACCTCTTGTGATGATTTAGGCCGGGCATATCCTCGTGACTATTTCTAAAATTTTTTAGAAAACCTAAAACATACACGCAGTCTTAACTTGGCATGCACTTTGTTGTCATTATTCAACACATGAAGTACTTAAACTACATATACTTACACTCCAAGGGCTTTAGTGTAAAGTACAACTCTAATTTGATTGGTTAATAAATATCCCACGCTCATTTAATGATCTTATCATCGTCGGTTTGTTTTATTTGTTTGTTTGGTGAATTATTATTATATTAAGTTCAAAAAAAAATAATAATAATAATAATAATATTTATTATTATTATCAGTACCAACTAATAATCATTTACCGCCGTGAATTCCAGTAGAAGACTGAATGCATCAACCATTGCTTGAACAAGGTTCGTTTTGTTGATCATGATATATATGTTTTGTGTGGAATTATAAATTTTAGTTTAGGAAAATGCTGTGGTGTTTGTATTAGCTTATATGACGGGCTTATGAGTTATGAGTTTGTGTAAATTTTGAAGCTCACTTTTTTCGGCTTATGAGCTTATGAAAGTGAGCTTTTATGACTTATTTATTAAGGTCATAAGCCCCAAAGAAATGGGCTTGTGAGCTTTTCAAATTTTACATAAGCTCATAAGCTTGGTAAATAAGCCAAGACAAACATCCCCTTAGTGGTGACCAAAACAACCCCTTAGTGGTGCCTTGGGGAGGGGATGTTTAGCTAGAGGAGGTCTCAAGTTCGAGTCCCACCAGGGACTTTTACCCCTTCAGGCGATACAGGAGTAGCAGGCGGGTCTGAGGGTCAGCATAATGCCCAGTTGGATGTTACTGCTGTGCTGGACCTGAACCACTAACAATTAAAAAGCCGTTTAAAATAATAATAATAATAATAAATAAATAAAATAAATCAACTTTTGTGTTAGTTTCTTAAGCATATTCTCAGTTCAAGTCTTGACTAGTTTATGTTTTATCATAGGGGGACGAATGGACGAAANCAATAGGGGATAAGAAGATTGTTTTTGTATTTTTATGTTTTGAAAAGTGGAAATTAAAAGAAAAACAAATTAGAAGAGAAAATATTTTTGTGGTTTTATATTTTGAAAATATTTACAAAAGCTTAAACCTCTCAAAAGAATGGTCTCCAAAACACATTACTCAAACGATCGAATAACTCAATCTTATCAACCGCTCCCCGGCAGCGGCACCATTTTGATTAGAGCGTTCTTCAAGCGGTGAAGCTCGTAAACTCGAGTCGTAGTCCCAACGAGGGTTGAACTGATATCGTCACTCAAGATCGTGAGCTACGTGTAGTGAATAGGTTTAAAAGAAGGTTTTGTTTGGTTTATACTACAATGACAAATTAAAGTAAAGGAAAGCGGTAAAACGACATAAAAGCGGATTATTGCTTCTCTGCATGCGGAGTTCTCTATGACTGATCTTGGTCCGCTTAATTACTTTTTGGGCGTTTCTGTGACGCGTACTCCTTCTGGGATGTTTCTTTCTCAGCAGAAGTATGCTACTGAGGTTCTTGAGCGTGCCGGTATGACTACTTGTAATCCGTGTCGTACTCTTGTTGACACCGATTCCAAGCTTTCAGCAGATGGTGATCCGGTTTCCGACTCTACACTATATCGCAGTCTTGCTGGTGCATTACAGTATCTTACTTTTACTAGACCGGATATTTCTTATGCTGTTCAGCAGGTGTGTCTCTTTATGCATGACCCTCGGGAACCACATTTCGCTGCTCTAAAGCGGATTCTACGCTATGTACGAGGTACTTTGCACTATGGTCTACAGCTTTATTCATCATCTACATCATCTCTTGTTGCATATTCAGATGCCGATTGGGCGGGTTGTCCGACTACACGACGGTCTACCTCAGGGTATTGTGTTTTTCTTGGCAATAACCTTCTCTCATGGTCCTCTAAGCGTCAGGCTACAATATCTCGGTCTAGTGCTGAAGCTGAGTATAGGGGTGTTGCCAATGCTGTTGCTGAGACTTGTTGGGTTCGTAATTTACTACGTGAGCTTTACGCGTCAGTTTCCACTGCTACCATTGTTTACTGTGATAATGTGAGTGCTGTCTATCTCTCCTCTAATCCCGTGCAGCATCAACGCACGAAGCATATTGAGATTGACATTCACTTTGTTCGCGATTTGGTTACTACTGGACATGTACGTGTGCTTCATGTTCCTTCTCGTTATCAGTATGCGGATATCTTCACCAAAGGCTTGCCGACTGCTCTGTTTGATGAGTTTCGTTCCAGCTTGAGCGTTTGCCCTACTCCCGCTCAAACTGCGGGGGGCTGTTAGCGGATCATATGTCTAATATTGTATATGTGGATTATCATTAGGCCCATTTAGCTCATTATTTATACTCAACATTGTAACACATTATTATTCATTCAATACAATAAACATACGAGTTATCAAATAGACGGCTTCTAAAAAGACTTCCGACAGAAAATTTACATGTTATGTTAGTTTCGGCTAAATTTCTGCAGAAAATTCTTTTGATGGAGAAACGAAACTAAAAATAATATTGAAAATAATCTGTTCTATATAAAAATTTGAATTTCATGCTTTGAATGATAGGTTTAATGATTGAATTAACGCATATAAAACTTTAGTTTTAAGCATTTGACTTTCAGGCTGTGAACGATAGTCTTAATGATCGAATTAATGTACATAAAACTTTAGTTTTAAGCATAAAATTTGAGTTTCACGTTTTGAACAATAGTCTTAATGATTGGATTAATGTATATAAAATTTTAGTTTTAAGCATAAACAGTCGAGTTACTAGCATAAAAGAAAGTATTAATAATAATCTATAACTACAAACAAATAATACTAATTGAGAAAACTCATAAGTCATGTTTCATATTCATAGTTAATGTTGAGTGTCGATGAAAGCCTATTAAGTTCGTTTAGTTTATTCATTATCTTAAGTTAATTGCACCAGAACGTTGCATCGTGTTTTTCTCTAAAACAGTTGCTTTAGCACTGTGTAATAAAACTCTACAACCTTTTTTTCTGAAAGCTATAAAAGAATATCTCTTCATTTTCTGATAACCCGAATAAATCTAAGCTGAACCCATTTGTATATATTTTGACCCGTTCCCACATGTACTGCATAATTTTTTTTTTTTTTGAACTTAGTACTGCATAAAATTTGGGTCTTGGCACAAGCAAGAGTTTTATATTTTAATGAAAAACAAGACTCGTGCTTCGCGTGAGTCAAAATGCCTAGTATAAAGAAAACATAAATATGAGTAGTTTATACTTTATAGATTATTATTATTATTATTTTATTATTATTATTATTATTATTATTATTATTATTATTATTATTATTATTATTATTATTATTATTATTATTATTATTATTATTATTTTTACTTATTTATTTTATTTTTTTTGGAACATTATACTTTATAGCATTGAACATTGCTTTTTGCAAAATAAAGGGTACTGAAATAATGGGTAGAATTAATATTTCATAAGGTGTTTGGGCCCGAGTCAATAGACCCGGGTTCAAACCTCTTCCTTGGCACTAAAGACCATTTGATACCATCCCCCACCGCAAATGCTCGGATTGACTGGTCAGCGAGGGGCCTCTTGTAGAAAATGGCCAGGGTTCATAGCCCACCTCCTGATAAGTACAGTCACTGGGACAGGTGCTCATTGCCTGGGGCCGGGTCCTTGGGGGAGGGTCCGGTTGGCATCCTTAGGATGCATGAGACCAGTGTGATCCCACCGATCTTCACCTTTCTGTAGAATATGTTAAATCTAGCTATATGTTTGTCATTTCCCTAATTGTGGCATGAATTTAACTGGATTATTTATAAACGAATTGTTGGACTATTGAGTTGCTCTGAAAAAAGTTGCCTTAACAGTAAAAAGTTATTTCTGGTAACAGTTGCATAAATTATCCCTTTTCTCAAATAATCATGATTTTATCAATAAACTAAATTTTTTTTGTTTCACTTGATTTGATTAATTGATTGATAATAGTGTTTACATGAAACCTACTAATAACCAACCTATTACTTGGGCTTAAACTAATACAAATACAAAAAATAGTCTAACACAAATACTAATACCAATCTAATACAAATAAGTCCATTTAACAATCCCTGCATTTGGAGCAGGGGAGGTACAAATGCTCAAACTATCTCAAAACTAGGTAAACAAAGCATAATGAAGACCTTTAGTAGAAGAACTTGTAGATTCACCAATGATATACTTTAGGATATCAAAATTTTCACATTGATTCTTGAAGAAATAACAACAGGCGACAAAATTAGCTTTGTCCACATCAAGTTTAAGATGAATGCGGTTGGTGATAGAGTTAACGACATAAAGTTTATCGGTGTATGATAGGATAGGAGGATGGGGTGTATTGTTCGTCATTATGAACGAAGGTTGGATAGGACATTAAGGTGAAGAGTGAGGAAGAGTTTGACTTATTGTCGAATTTTAGGGAAGAAACAATAGAGCTTTAGTTAACTGAAGTTGCAAACAAAAAAAAAGTGGAGACACTCGAGCTTTAGTCGACTTAGTGGAGAAGACGGTCTGGGAATCGAATTTTAAATGGAATCCCAAACAAATGCTATGAATAACACAAAAACCAAAGTGTTGTCTTCATATATCCCAAAGATCTCAATTTAATTTTGTCGAACAAAACCAAACTTATTGGTTACTAAACCAAAAGCGAACAAACAAATATGCTAGATTGTTAAGCACCCAATGCAATTAATATTCCCACCAACCCATGAATTCTACTATCCAATTAAAACTTAATATATTATAGGTTCCAAAATAATAACTCAAACAATCTTTAGAATTTACGAACGATCAAATCAAAAAACGAATCGACAAACACAAACCCAAGCACAAAATTGATTCTTTAATACAAACAACTCTTCAAACAAAAAAAACAACCGTACTTCGATCCAACCGAACCCAAACAAAATTTTTTTTCTTCTTCTTTATCATCTTAAACCTAGCTCTTGATACCATAATAAGTCTAGATTGATAACCTTGATTGATAATAGTGTTTACATGAGACCTAATTAGGGGTGTAAATGAGTCGAGTCGAGCCGAGTACTGCCAAGCTCGAGCTCGACTCGAATACTAAAACTTGAGCTCGAAACTCGACTCGAGCTCGTTCGAGCTTTATATTTTGAGCTCGAGCTCGACTCGTTATATAAAACTCGAGCTCGATTATTTTTATATTTAAGGCTCGAACTCGATGAATACTCCACATATCAAGCTCGGCTCAACTCGATTTGTATTAAGTAAATATATGTATATAAAAGGGTAAAAGTGTAATTTAGTTGAAGCTCGTTAAGGCTCGCGAGCTTCACGAGCAGAGTATTCTCGAGCTCGAGCTTGACTCGAAAATATACTCGAGTAGCTCGAACTTGAGCTCGACTCGTTGACATCGAGTCGATTTCGATTAGTTTACGAGTCGATCCCGAGTAGCTCGCGAGTTGTCTCGTCTCGTTTACACCCCTAGACCTAATAATTATACTAATGACCAACCTAATACTTGGGCTTGGCCTAAACCAGTACAAATCCAAATCTTTTATATAATAAAGGAATTACATCATTTCGGAATGCTTTTGCAAAAACAATCTTACTAGAAAAAAAAATTAGACCAATAGGAAAGCTCGATTTTGACACATAGGCGAAATCGAGCAATATGATTGGCCAATAAAAAGTCAAAATTGAATTGATTTTGGTCAAACTTTAATAAATTTGGTGGAGAATTTGATTGAGGAAAAAAAAACATATAAAAATATAGGTGTCAAATTTATGAAAATAAAAACTTAAAAAAATAGGAGGTAATTAATAAAACATTCGTGGTTGAATTTTAAATATATTATATGAAGTTAAGTGTAAAATTATAAATCTCTATGTTTTTTGATAACTTTAGATAATAAACAAATAACCCCTTACACTTTATACCCCCTACACTTTATAATATGAACTTTGTTTACAATTACTTGAGTATTAGTATTGGCTTGAGACTTCCATCCATTAAACTTACAAAATTTTATAAATGTACGAATTAGTTTTAATATACGTTAAATACTTTTAAAATAAATATTTGTTTTAAACTTTCATCTATTAAAATATCTTTTTACTATGTACGTTAAATATAAATAAGAACTCATGTTTTCCTATTTAAAAGTTTTATCTATACGTACACAGGTTTGAATATAAAGTACAGTTAAATTATTATTAATGGTAATATAAATATCAAATGGTAAGTACGAGTTACTGTGATATGAAAATAAATATACGCGATTGTACTTATAACGACTCATGTAATTATTATTTAAAGTTTATATACGGATATCCGGAAAAACATTTTTAAAAAACTTTACGGAGTATATTTTAACTTCATCAACGCTCATTATGTGCTATTAAACTCGCACATTTTGTACAACATGATATCAATAATTAAAGTTAAACAACAACATCAACCTCAACATTAACATCTATGTCAACTAAATAAAGTTAAATCTTTCATCCAATAAAATTTTTACAAAATATTAATTGATATCAATACATAATGAAAAATTCATGCATACTTATTAGTTGTACTTATATCACAATTTTCACGAGTAAATTTTTATATGTCCATATAGTAAACAAAAATTTTAAAATAAATTTGATTTATGTGTAAACACATGTGATCAAAGAACCTTTGACCCAAGAACATTATAAGGAGACACGCTCAAGAATCCAATATAAAGTCGATGCCACGGTTATATTTACAAGTTCTGCTAACTATTTTTCTTACTTTCGCACATGTTGATACTCTAACTTTTAAAAATATACATAAGAATTTTTGTTTTTAAACGATAATGTTATATAATTAAATTTTTCTTGAAAAACCCCGTTTTTTGCATGGGTATTATACCTAGTACTAGTCTAACACAAATACTAATACCAATCCAATACAAATAAGTCCACTTAACAGCCCCTCGGAGTTGGAGCGGGAGGAAGACCCTTGGAAGAAGAACTTGCAGATTCACCACTGATGTGCTTCAGTACATCAAAATTTTCACCGAGCGACATAGAAACTCATGTTAAATAAAGTTAAGCGACAAAGAAATTAAAAGACTTGTAAACATTAAAACGTAATTAAAGTTTAAGACTAAATTGAAAAGACACGAGACTTAAATAAGAGAATGACACTAAAAAGATTTTAAGAAAATTCGACAGCATAACGTTTAGATTTAATAAGAACAAAACCTCACTCGATAAACGATGAGGTGAATAAAAGTCTAACTCGACTTAGAAAAGAAATGAAAGTAGAAAAGAAAATAGAAGAGAACTTAGAAAAAAATCCATACTAGCAAAACATAGAAAAAACCATACTAGCAAGAAATTAAAAAACCATACTAGCAAGAAAACCATACTAGCAACACATTGAAACCATACTAGCAAAACATAAAAGAAAACCATACTAGCAAAACAATAAAAACCATACTAGCAAGAAAACCATACTAGCAATGTGTCATACTCGCAAGACCAGTCTTACTCGCAAAGAACTCACTCATACTCGCAAAATCACCCATACTCGCAAGTCTAGACCAGCCATACTCGCAATTCAGGTGTCCCCATACTCGCAATCATTTCATACTCACTAAAACTGTCATACTCGCAAGAACCTAGAGATCAAACTCGCAAGACCTAGAAACCTACCATACTCGCAAGAAAGATTTCCTCATACTCGCAAGACATTTCATACTCGCAAGGAACTGCAACCATACTCGCAGAACATAGAAGCTAGTCCATACTCGCAGTTCCCTAAATCCTTACTCGCAGAACCCTAAACACCATACTCGCAATACCCTAAAATGATACTTGCAAAACTAGGGCTTGTAACTTGAAAATCTATTTTTACGTTAAACAAATCTTAAAACCAAATGAAATCTTTTGAAAAACTTATTACTAAGAAAGATCTAGATACAAAATAAGCTAATAAAAGCTTACGACTCAAAACAAGCCCTAACCCATAATCAAAACCCAAGAAATGAATTACCATGCAAAGTTGACAAGATTTAATAAAAACTCATATAAAAGATAAAAAATAACAAGATTAAATTCAAAACATGTAAAGATTAAAAAGTAATCTAGAGAGAGAGTAGAGAGAGAAAGTAAAATAAAAGCTTGTATTAAAAACACACTTACACTAATCCTACTCCTACTCCTAAAACTAGCCTAAAGCTAACCAACCTTCACAATGAGGCTTAAGCTTCTATTTATAGGTCAAGAGCTTACACATGTTTGGCGATGTTGCACGTTTAGCCCTTGAACCTTTACAATTCATGATATAGCACTAAAACTATGTTACAAACTACTAAACGTTTTGAACATTAAACGTAACACTAATGTAATCTTGAGGATCGAGCTTGACGTTCTTCCAAAGGTCTTCAAAAGATTAAAAAGCGACATCTTGCTCAGATGTGGAGGACAAGCTGTCTCATGAATGATTTTCTTCGAGCCTTTAGGAATTACATTTTGTCTTGGCTGCTTTTCTTAAGGTAAATATCATCATTGACTCGGCTTTTTAGACTCTCCTTTCACACATCTACGTGCTTCGTTTTAGGCTTTTGTTATTTTTGATGTCATTTATGCAATATCCTTCCCTGCACGATCACAAACACAAAAGCACGATATCTTTGGCGTTTCATGTTAGTTTTTGGTCTATATAACACTTAAACTAAGGTCAAAAGTATGTGTAAAATAGCACATATCAGTACATTTGACTCATTCAGAGTTTCAGGAATATCAATTCGAGAAGGCGCATTTAAAGCTGGAATATATGATTTTGTAACTCTTTTTGTATCTGTAAATGCATCAGGCAATTCATTTGCTATTCTTTGCAAGTGAATGAGCTTTTGAACCTCTAATTCACATTGACCACTCCGAGGGTCAAGAAAAGATATTTGTGATGCATTCCAAGTTACATCTTGTTTGTCCAACTTTTTATTTTCTCCTCCTAAGATTGGGAACATTGTTTCATCAAACTGGCAATCAGCAAAACGTGTTGTAAAAACATCTCCAGTTAATTGTTCCAAGTATTTTATGATTGATGGAGAATTAAAACCAACATAAATTCCCAATCTTCTTTGAGGTCCCAACTTTGTTCGTTGTGGTGGTGCTATTGGGACATAGACACCACAACCAAAGACTTTTAGATGAGACAAACTTGGTTCTCTTCCAGAAACCAGTTGGAGAGGGAATACTTATGAGATGCGCTTGGTCTTAATCTAATAAGAGCAGCAGCATGTAAGATAGCATGTCCCCATGCAGAGGATGGCAATTTTGATTTCATAAGTAGTGGTCTAGCAATAAGTTGTAATCTTTTTATCCCATTGGTCTTAATCTAATAAGTTTTTATCCCATTGGGTTTTTCTTGATAAGGTTTTTAATGAGGCAGTTTATGGCGTATAATGAACGATGAATATCCAAGGAGGAGTAAATAACGATGAATAATTTTGATGGAGAATTAATCTAATAATAAGTCGTGCTGATAACGTATTGTGAAAGTAATGAACAAGAGTAAGAAGAGAGGAATTATTATTGAATAGATACAATACTGGAGGTTACAAATGGATGTATTTATAAGGGTAATAGTCTTAACCCTAACTTGCTCCTAAAGAATAGGATGAATAGACATAACCTATAAGCCCATATATAATTTATAATACTAACAAAAATACTAATAGTCTAATACCAATCTAATACAAATAAGTCCACTTAACAACCCCTGTATTTGGAGCGGGAGAGGAACAAATGCTCAAACTGTCTCAAAACTAGGTAAACAAAGCTGTAGAAACTAGAAAGGGGGGGGGGGGTTTGAATAGTTTCACCGTTTATAATTACTTATTAAAATGTTTCGCCTCTTTTAGGTCCGTTTGTGTTTATGTTATAAACTTTTTGAAATTACTAGTTATGTGATATCTAATTAGCTAGTTGTAAATGCATAAGATAAGTAAAGTAAATAGTAAAGGAAAGAACACACCCAAGGAGACGCCGAGATTTATAGTGGTTCGGCACGAAGCTCACTCTTCGTCCTACTCCACTCCCCGAGTACCACACTCGAGAGTTTTCAACCACTATGTCAACACACTCCTTCAGGTGGAGCAATCCGTACACAAGCTTACACCAAGTTTAACGACACTAAGCGGAATGTCGAGTTCTAATCCTAGCTAGAACCAATCTACACCAAGGCTCATGTAGCCACACGAACAAGCACTCTTGTCCCACTTAGATCGACACACGATCCAAGTCTTCACACGAACGAGCACTCCCGTTTACTTGAACCTTCACCCGATTCAATCCTTCACACATGGACTTCACTAAGTCCTAATCTTCACACTAGAACTCCACTAAGTTCTAGCCTTCACACCATAACACACAACTATTACAAGATCTAATCTAGATACAACACTTCTTGGGCTATCACCTTTGTCCAAGTTCACCCTAACACAACTAGTCACGACTCACACATAAGTCGGATACACAATATTACAATATTTACAAATGAGAGAGTTGGAGGAAGAAGAGAATCGTAACACTTGCTACATTTGTGTGTGGACTCATATAACACTTCGATTCTTGACGACTTCGAGTGTTCTTCTCTCGCACTTTGATATAGAGGATGAGAGAATCACTTATAAACACATACCGACATGTTATAGTGAATAAAGATAGAATGAAAGAAAGAACAAAGTTTTTGTGCTAAGAGGCCTAGTAGTCTGAAAGGGAACAGTTCTGTATTTATAGGCGTCAGGAAGAGCGTGGGCGGTCCCTTAAATATGTGACGGTCCTTTATCACTAAGGGACCGCCGGTCCATTTAATTAAGGGACCGTCCCGACAGACGCTCCTCTTTTTGTCCTGACGTGGTGAAAAACTTTACTGTTTTGGGCAAGAAATATGGCTGTTACAACATTTGAATTTGAATTTATTTTCTTAATAAAACATTAAAAAAAAAATACTTTTGTGAAAATATTTTGTCATACATAAAAATGTAGGGTTTTGTGAAAATAAACTCTTTGATCACTTTACTAGTATCGGTATCGAGTTTGTTCATACCTGAAGTGACGTTGTAGTGGATATGTGGTAGAAACGAATTTCCTCGATTAAAAACTTATTAACCGTAACTTTACGTAACATGTTTTTATATTTTGTGATTATCAAAACATATAAAGACCGAATAATGCAAATAACGTTTTTGACATTATTTGTATTAACAAAAGCATAATGAAGACCTTTGGTAGAAGAACTTTCAGATTCACCAATGATATACTTTAGGATATCAAAATTTTCACATAGATTCTTGAAGAAATAACAACAGGCGGCAAAATTAGTTTTGTCCACATCAAGTTTAGGATGAATGAGGTTGGTAATAGAGTTAACGGCATAAAGTTTATCAGTGTATAATAGGATAGGAGGATGGGGTGTATTGTTCGTCATTATGAACGAAGGTTGGATAGGACATTAAGGTGAAGAGTGAGGAAGAGTTTGACTTATTGTCGAATTTTAGGTTAGAAACAATAGAGCTTTAGTTAACTGAAGTTGCAAACAAAGAAAAAATGTGGAAACAGTCGAGCTTTAGTCGACTTAGTGGAGAAGACGGTTTGAGAATCGAATTTTAAATGGAACCCCAAACAAATGCTATGAATAACACAAAACCAAAGTGTTGTCTTCGTACATCCCAAAGATCTCAATTTAATTTTGTCGAACAAAACAAAACTTATTGGTTACTAAACCAAAAGTGAACAAACAAATATGCTAGATTGTTAAGCACCCAATGCAATTAATATTCCCACCGACCCATGAATTCTACCATCCAATTAAAATTTAATATATTATAGGTTCCAAAATAATAACTCAAACAACTTCAGAATTTACAAACGATCAAATCAAAAAACGAATCGACAAACACAAACCCAAGAACAAAATTGATTCTTTAATACAAACAACTCTTCAAACAAAAAAAACAACCGTACTTCGATCGAACCGAACCCAAACAAAATTTTCTTCTTCTTCTTCTTCATCATCTTAAACCTAGCTCATGGTACCATAGTAAGCCGCGATTGATAATCTTGATTGATAATTTTAGTGTTTACATGAGACCTAATAATTATACTAATGACCAACCTAACACTTGGGCTTGGGCCTAAACCATTACAAATACAAATACTAGTCTAACACAAATACTATACCAATCCAATGCAAAAAAAGTCCACTTAACAGCCCCTCGGAGTTGGAACAGGAGGGAAACTACCACTCAAACTGTCTCAAAACTTAGTAAACAAAGGAGAAGGAAGACCCTTGGTAGAAGAACTTGCAGATTCACCAATGATGTGCTTCATGACATCAAAATTTTCACCAAGCGACATAATTATTTTTATCCACATCAAGTTTAAGAGGAATGATATAGGTAATAGAGTTGACGGCATAAAGTTTATCGGTGTGTGATGGTGGGGGGAGGGGGGGGGGAAGTATCGTTCGTCATTATGAACGAAGTTTGGGTAGGACATTAAGGTGAATGGTGAGGAAGAGTTTGAATTATTGTTGAAGTTTAGGGAAAAAGTAGCCGAGCTTTAGTCGAACAAAGTTGCAAACAAAGAAAAACGTGAAGACAGTCGAACTTCAGTCTACTTAGTGGAGAAAAGGTTTGGGAATCGACTTTTAAATCGAATTTCAAATAAATACTACGAATACCACAAAACCAAATTGTCATCTTCGTAAATCCAAAGATCTCAAATTAATTTTGTCTAACAAAACCAAACTTATTGGTTACTAAACCAAAAGAGAACAAACAAATATTCTATATTGTTATGCACCAAATGCAATTAATATTCCCCCTCACCCATGAATTCTATCGTCCTATTAAAACTGAATAGATCGTAGGTTCCTAAATAATAACTCAAACAATCTCCAGAATTTACGAAGAATCAAATCCAAAAACGAATCGACAAACACAAACCAAAGCACAATCAATTCTTTAATACAAACAAATCTTAAAAAAAAAAAAAAAAAAAAAAAAAAAAAAAAAAAACAAACTGTACTTCCGTACAATCCGAAGCCCAAGGAAAAGCCAAACTTCCGATTTTTTTTTTTTTTCATCCCTGTCCAAACGCAGCCACATTTGACTAACTTACTGCTCTACCGACTTGATTGACTTAAAATTGATTAGAATAATTTAGTTGTTTTATGATGAGATTCCTCAATATTCTAATACTACTAATACCCATGTATTGGGCCCTTATTCTAACGTAATCATAGAAAGACTTAAAAATTCAGACTCAAACATTGCTAATTAAATAGAATAGTATGCTAAACTCCAGCGCTAACCTTCCTAACCAAAAATTTAAGGAATAGAAAGAGGTTCATTCATCCGAGGCTGACTCTGTCTTCTACTCTCTCAACTACTCCGCAAAGATAACTCCTAACATAAAAAATTCAATCATCACAGTAGAGCTCCAATAACTGACCACCCGTGTGACATGTGTATTCACTTTCAAACTTAAAATTCACCTTTAGTTTTCAAGTTGAGAATATGTTTACGTTATATATCTTTTACTTTTTTTATGATCTAATTTCAGCCATATTTATCTAAAATTTGTGCTGCTTTAATATAAGCATACCAATTTTGATATAAATCTCCCTCTTTTATGACTCTCTTTACGTCACTCTTTAATTTTAGTTGGGTTTATTCTCTTATTTTGATTTCAAAAAATTTTACAAAACTTTAACCTTTTGTTTCAATAATACAACCTTATGCTCGTCAAGGGTACCGCCGGCGGCATTGCGGCGGGCACCCGTTGTAGTTATAATATATTGCCCAAATAACACTTGGGTTTGAAGCGCTACAACCACAATACAACACTACAAAATAATCACCGTCTAACAAATACTCATACAATCCAATAAATATACCCACCTTCCTAACATTACATGCTTGTAAAACACAACTGCGCATCGCAAAGATAAGTCCTTTCTACTCAAGTTGAATCAAACCAACACATGACAAACTATAAATTTACTGCATATATACACCTATAATATATATCTACCTCTAAATCACACCATTATTATTATAGTATTGGTGGAATTAAATAAATATAAATAAAAACTATACTACTAAAAAATATAAGTAAATAAATATAAATAACATATAACTAGCATATAAAATACAAATATAATAATAATATAAAATACGTACATACATATACATAACAATATATACAATTAAAATATAATATAATAATATATATACCGTAATAAACACGGCCTGCAAGTTTAATATAATTGACCGTTATACGTCTTTAACTCCGCATATGGCGCGTTACCTACTTGGTAGCAGTCAGCCACTGTAAGCAGCCCACCTCGTCTCTAGCACATTCTGTACGAGTATCGTCTTGCTAGAATAACACGTACACACAAAGTTCCGGCTGCGATGAATTGCACAGGAATAGATGATATAATACAAAACGACTGCTGTTTTCAACTATCCTTCCAAACACTCTTCGCGAACTCTTTCTAGTCACATGCGTCAACGATGTAATCAAGGAAACTACTTAAAGAGTTTGCGCCGACCACACTTAAGAAATGTACATCCTACTGCCTCTACATTGAATCAGGACTATGATCATAGAATAGTTCTTGAAGCCCAACCAAGTTGACCATCTGCTATTCCATAATAATAGAACTGGGTGAACCAAAACACGCTGAAACGAGCAATCCCGTGTATATCATGACCATGGAAAGGGTCTCTTGCGCAATAGTTGAAACCGCTTTTCTTTCACAGTGGAGGCCACAATCATATAGTTGTGAGGAAACACCATTATCAATACTAGGTTCTTTGGAGTATATTGAATACTCTTTTCGGTTCCTGTTTAGCCTTCTCAATTAAGGGACTAGATTACTGTCGTAAATTGCACTGTAAGGATCAATAATCTACAAGCTAAATTAAAAACCCAAAATCCACTAACCCCAAACTAGGCCGATAGACTGGCGGTGGGGACTGACGATGGGGTAAAATCTTCAGATCTAAGTACATTCATCGCTTGTTGATGAAAGTATGTCGTGGATTGTGCCAAGCAATCATACCGATGGTAGTTGAAGTTAGCGAACACTTGGGAGTCATGTTCAAAGAGACTTCATTTCCTCTACCCTTGTCATGGTTGATAGTCATCACGGTCTTTTGTCTTTTGTAAACAAAAAATTTCTTGTGCTTTGATATTGCGGCTTTTAAATCAAGAAATCTGTAGAACAAATTCTTTAGGAATCCATGCTACTGTAGTCAAGGGTGATACCTCATAAGCCCTGAAGATCCATGAAAAAGTATGCAAAGAGGTTCCTGGTAGTGTGAGGGGAGTTGGATTTGGTATACGAGTGGCGATTTACTTTATCCTGAAGTGATAAAATTGTTGTTCGGCGTGGGGGAAGAAAATTAATGTATACCTAACCTCCTCAGATAACACCAGCGACTCTTCCACCAATATAGTACCCACCAACCTGCTTATTTTTGGAGCAATAAGCAATTTATAGATTACATGAATCGCACGTTTGTAAACGGGCAACACATGAAAAACAGATATATGCTTACTTGAACTCTTTGTGTAGAGTAGCCTCCTTAGGACTTTCTGATTTAGCAACATTCATGAACTCTCGGGGTAGAAGGGTAAGGATTTCTTTCGCATATGGCAGCAAACATGAAATCATCTGCCCGTAATGGGCTACAGCGTCTTCCGTATCGGTAGAAAGGCTACCAACTGATAAAATTACACCGACGAAAGCCTTGCACGGTACCACGATATCTGCTGACCCAACCTATATGAGTTTGCCATAGATATCCCACCCTACGCTTGCAGCACCGAGTAATAGCCAGACCAGGGCTGCGTTCAGCAGTTGAGCATTCTCTTTATACGTCGTACTGAGACATGCATCAAACTGATCTGCTCAAAGGCTTTCTAAAGCGGGTTTGGTGGCCACAGTGCAATGGATACCAGTAAACTTGCAGTGAAAGATACGATTTGTGGAGTTTCTTGCTTCTAGACAATCCATGGCTTGGCACAAGTTTCAAGCTCGGACCAAGACTAGACATGTTTAGAGAACAACCCTGGAGTTGATATGACACTAAGATTAATATTTTGATAAACTTAATTCTCCTTTATATGCTGTAAACCGGTCTTTAAACATATTTACGCGAGTGGTTAGGTTATTAGACACATCCAAGCGGGATGTTACAAATACAAAAGTGTATATGTTTTCTGGTGAATAAAGCCTCATTTTTCGAGTTGCGTTCTTGTGTCAGGCAAAAGATTCATAAAAGAATGACATTTATTGCAACGCAATTCGTCAAGCGTGCAAGTCCAAGTTGCACATTGTCATTTTTCTATGTATCGACTTACTTACGCTCATTCGTAGTGGAATCTTTAGCTGTACATCAATTTATGTAGTTGAAAAAGTGGCATACCATTAGACTATCTCGGCAAACTGTGGGACATAAATCCTGATGATAAAGAACCTGTGGGATTACACGTCCAAGTAACGCTCGCCAGAAAGCTCAAACAAGCGGCATGAGATCGGACACAAGTTCATTCGATTCCAATGAACTCACTTGCCGAATGTCTTTCACACTATGATCGACGGATTCTCAAAGTGAGTGTATACTACGCAGACACTTGCTTGCTATTTCAGAAGTAACTTAACCTCTCTGCAACTCATTGCGCAAGAACATTGGTTGATCATCAAATAGATATCAGAATTATTATATGATATATTAGAGGACTGAAATTAGAAAATATTAACATCCTTATGTCAATTTACACAAAAAATTTATCTCTCTCCAGAGTCTTCGGCATCATTAGATGACTTAGAATGAATAGAAAAGGTATAATTGAATATCCTTCCTTGTACTTTCACTTGCTTTTGACAAATTCTGTCACTTATTCAATAAGTCAACTACATAACTAAAATCCATTAAAGACCTTTTAAGTGTATAGTACATTCATAAAGTTCATTTCTTTTGCACAGTATAGTTAAAAAAGATAATATTTTTAGGAATAGTAACATTTTTGTTTATATGAAACAATTTGGTTAGAAATTTGGAACAGCGACATATATTCTTGGTGCTAGTGAACATCTTCAGTGGCCAATCAAAATCCAACTTAAATACTATTAGCTTTTTGACTTTGCGTTTGGTGCATATAACGATCTCTTTCTGATTTAGCTACACACTGCATGTAGTGGTTTATGATGACATTGTCATGTATTATACTGGATGTCTTTTAAATGATTATAAAAGTTTATGGAGTAGTTAGCACGAGTCTGACAATATAACTCGTATCTAGAATTAGAAACTCAAAGTTATACATTCATGTGTGAGGCATGTGACACTAAAAGTACGAGAAATAAATATAAACTGTGTTTGTCCACATGGTTAGTATACACAAGAGCTCTAGTATGGGGTGTGCATGTTTTTCGTTGTCTCTACTCACATGAGTACGACACCGAGAATAACACTAAACACATTCCCCGCTAATAATAACTGGAAAGTGGATGCCAGTAAAGCGACTAAAAAACATCCAACGACACACATACACCATCGAAATACACATTGAGACCAGCACCTTAGTGGGATGACGACGTCTCAAGCGACGTCGATGAAATTGACTTTCAAGTTATGAGATGAGTTTCCAGGTCAGCGGTGGAGACGCGAGAATCAAATATGACCGGGTGCAAAATTTATGTGTGCATTCAATGTACTCAACTTAAATAACACCACAGAAAGGCGAGACCGTAAAAGAACACATTTAGATGATACGTGCATTTAAATGTTATTGTAGGAAAAATCAAGTTTTCCTTAATATAAATATATACTATACTTCAGACAAGAAGTCCATAGATGGTTCTGAGACCCGCGGAACAAAGTTCCGTCCTGTTCGAGTGATAGACACTAGGTACTGGCTCTTGAATCCTTACCACCTGATTTAGGTATCATGGAAAGGGGGCCTATTACGCACTAAAGGAAAGTAAGGAATGGGAAGATCATGACAATCTATGAGCCTTAAAGTTCACATCTATTACAGCGCATTAAGCATAATCAAACAAATACACACTCCATAAATTGCCATTTCTAAATGATTGTAAATATCGAAATATCAAGGCGATCAACGAAACTTTTTTGAAAGATGAATTCTTATAA
Organism: Artemisia annua; assembly: GCA_014162995.1. NCBI lineage: Eukaryota > Viridiplantae > Streptophyta > Magnoliopsida > Asterales > Asteraceae > Artemisia > Artemisia annua. The sequence goes on along the minus strand of LBNU01024207.1, from coordinate 43,627 downwards.
CCAGCAAAAAGATTAAATGCAGGTGAGATAGTATATTAGACACTTGACTGTAGGACTTAATAATGGACACACCGTTTTCAAAAAACTTGACTTCAGTTTATTACCGTAGTAACTAACGTTTCACAAGTTGGGCTTCAACTTGTAACAAATGAATGTCAATGTGACACCTTAAAAGCATTATTATGTCCTTAAATCATTCATGCAGCAACAATTTTTCTGTAGTAATAATGAAAAACTAAAGATAATATATGAATAAGTTTGATACAATAAGAAAGGATGCCTTCAAGCAACCGTTGTAAGCCGAAGAGGTGTCGAGCCTCTTATGATCGAACGGGAATCGTAAAACCCAATTTTGTTCATCAATTTCTACTGTCCACCTTTCTCCAAGATCTCCATATGGTATTGCAACTGTGTTTTTAGTTTGGAATATTGGAAGTGAAGTTTGTGGTTTTAAAATGAGGAAGCTTGGTTGTTTTATATAAGTTGAGAGATTCTGCCTTACTCTATTTTTAGTGGTTGGTATTATTATTGTCATTATTATTAATGTAGTAAGCTAGTAGTAGAATAGGTATCTGTAATAAATATAGTAACTTGTAAGATATTAGTATGTTACAAGTATCTACTTAATAATCAGCGTAATACAAGAAACACCAAATATGATTTAGTTTCTTACGCTATCTTTAACCATCTCATGGGGAAAGATTAAGAATGACATTCTACTAAACTCCATCATACTATTCCAGGTACATCTAAGAGATCATTATTGATCACACACTTATATTATTTTAAATATTCATATATGTATTAATAAGTATTTTCATATGAAATGATATGCAAAACACTGTACAAATTATGTTATCTAGAAATATACCGTTGCATTATCATTAATCCCATCATCTCAAAAAAAAAAAAAAAAAAAAAAAAAAAAAAAATGAAAGACAAAAAAAAAGGAAGATTTTTTATTGCAAAACTAGCATCTAATTACAATTATATCAACTTCGTTTTATTTTTTGTTTATAGACACTCGTTTTGAGAGAGGGCGGGAGTATTCTTTAATGGGAAGCCAGCAAGCCTTATTTTGTGGTATTTAGATTTGTAGTTGAGGGTTAAATGGACCAGTTCGCGAAGGTATTGGTATATCATTCAATGAGTTTATAAGGTCTCCAAATAGAACACCTCATTATTGTAACAATCCGATAATGAACTAGTTTATTACCGGACGTTACTATTATAGTATTATAATTAATAACCACCCTAACGTACGTACCGGCAAATTTCCTTTGTAACAAAATGAAATATCGTTAAATGGAAAGTGACCAAAATTTTCCTTTTAATCGAAAAGTCAAAGCAAATAGAAAATGAAAAAAGTAAGTTAGGAATGAAAAAACTGGTTGGTGATGAATTGGAGATTAAATGGGATGACATTTATACCGGTGGCGGCGCCTTAGAGGATTGAGTACCCAGTGAAGCAAGAAAAAAGCCCCTAACTTCTAGCAAATTTTCTTTTTTGTAATGATAACTAATGTTAATAACAATTAATTATATCCATAACAAATCATAAGTATTAAAAATACATACAATGTAGTTAACAACTCGATGTTCGGAAGTTTCCCTAGCATTCTCATAAGCAAATTGGTTGATTACTCTCACAGTTTAAAAAATTCCAAAAATTTGTGCCGCATTCAAATGTGGCCCTGTGCGGGAATCGGTTTTGACCCATACGGCCTCCCTACCGCTCATAAAATCACTTGGATCGGACCACGATTGCAAGCGATTTACTATGTTCAAACGTAATAATTTTATCATTTTGAGCTTCTCCATCTTTATTGGCCATCGAGGGCCGTTCGTGAATTTAAGAGTTTGTGTGATATAGCCTTTGAACACTCATTAATTTTGGTTTGTGTGTGTCGCAAAAAACAGCCATTTGCAGCACAAATTTAATCCAAACATATATTGCTATGTAAGCAGTTTAACTAATGAACTTTTGAGCTAATATGTATGGCATCATTGCGTTGAACAATTTGCTGTTGAAAAGATGACGGCAGAAGTTAATCATGAAGAACTATAATGCTTGTTGAAGGATTAGAGACTAATTCACAGCTGGGTTCAAAATCTTCCTCCATTTACAAAAGCCGATGTTTGCCTTAAACTATATAAAGTAACTAAGCATTTCTCTTTAACAAACAAATCAATTTCACCCACGCTTATGCAGTGTGTCCATCCTATGTGACATTGCAATATTGGCATCAATCGTGTTGCTTTTGAAGTCGTAAATTCAAACGTGTGATTATTACGAATTTGCTTTAGTATTTATTTGTTGGTACTTTTCATGTGAATTTGAAAATGCTCAATAAAGTCTCGGTGGAAAAATAACAAGTACTATTGACCTCGACGATGTCATAATCTGAACGCCATAATCTCAAGTCCACTCATAGCAACTTTATTGTCGAATTTGACTAATAATACAAATATTGTCCACGTGTGTAGGTAAACATACGATGAATCTTATATACGCTTGTGAAATCTTCAAATATCACGATAAACACTGAAGTGATCTTGCATCACTTTTTTTTGCCATCTATCATTAAAATTACATAGTGATGAAACACAGAACATACTCGCTATGCATGGATTTAGTGGTGGATGGAAAAAAAAAAAAAGTGGTGTCAAACACCTCCCAATCTTGTTTAGTTCTCGTATAACTCCTCCGTTGGCTTCGTTTTCTATTCTGTGTCCTGGTCGATAATACCTATATTCTTATAAGTCCAATATAACGACTGATGATAATGATTGGGAGGTGATATGTACACCATTGTTTTTTTTTTCCATCCAGCCACTAAACATGCAATAGCAGTATTGGTCTGTGTCCATCCACTATGTACATTTAATGATAGATGGCAAAAAAAATGTGATTCAACAAATCCACTATTTATCGTGATATTTTGAAGATTATCACAAAAGCGTATATAAGATTCTATATGTTACTTG
>LBNU01024207.1:20811-40630 GCA_014162995.1 Artemisia annua | reverse complement strand
TTTTTTTTTTTTTTTTTTTTTTTCATCGTCAAACTAGCTCTTGATAACTTGTTAAGACTTGATTGATTAATTGATTGATAATAGTGTTTACATGAGACCCAATATCTATACTACTATATAATGTATTTGGGACTATTCTATAATTAGAAAGACTTAAAAATTCAGACTCAAACTTGCTAATTATAGAATAGTACCCTAACTCCAAGCCTAATTCCTAACCAAAATTTAAGATAAGGAGCTTCATTCATGAGGTGACATGTGTCACTTCTCAACTAACTCCCAAACCTAACTCCTAACAAAAAAATTAATATAAGAAGCTCCAATAATGAGGTGACATGTGTCACTTTCCAACTTAAAATTCACCTTTATTTTCAAATTGAAATATGTTTTTTATCTTTTTACTTTTTTTATGATCTAATTTCACCATATTTTCTAAAATTTTGTGCTCTTTAATTCAACATCCATTTTGATATATTTTTATGAGTTTTTAGTTTTTAAATTTTTAGTGGGTTTATTTTATTTTGATTCAAAATTTTACAACTTTAACTTTTGTTTCAATCAATACAACCTTAATTCGTCAAAGGGTACCCGCCGCCGCATTGCGCGGGCACCGTTCTAGTTTATAATAATGACCAAATTAACACTTGGGTTTGAGCCTAAACCAATACAAATACAAATATTAGTCTAACACAAATACTCATACCAATCCAATAAAAATAACTCCACCTAACATTACATGCTTGTAAACACAATGCGACGCCAAGATGAAAGTCCTTTTACTAAGTTGAATCAAACCAAACATAACAAACTATAAAATTTTACTGCATATATATATCCATATAACTACAGCCCTGCAAGTTTATATATGCGTTTACTCTTTAAGCTCTCGCATTATGGCCGTTACCTTGGTAGCAGTCACCCACGTACAGCCACCTCGGTCTTCTGCACATTCTTGTACGAGTATCGTCTTGCTACAAACACGTACACACAAAGATTCGCTGCAGTGATTGCACCAAGGAATAGATAGAAGTAATCAAGACGACTGCTGTTCAAATCCTTCCCAAACCAACTCTTCCCCGACACTTTTCTAGTCACATGGTCGACGATTGTAATCAAGAAACTACTTAAGAAGTTTGCAGCCCCGATCACACTTAAGTATAATGCTATTCCTATGCCTCTCATTGAATCAGGAACTTGATCATAGAAATATTCTTGAAGCCCAACCAAAGTGAACCCATCTGCTATTCCAATAATTATGAACTGTGGTGCTAACCAAAACACGCTCATTGTATCTGAGCCATGTAAAGGGTCATTTTGCGCAATAGTTAACCGCTTTCTTTCAACAGTGGAGGCCACAATCATTGTTGTGATGGAAAACACCATTCCAATACCTATTCTTTGGAGTATATTGATCCCTCTTTCGGTTCCTGTTATCCTTCTCAATAAAGGGACTAGAATTCTGTCGTAAATTGCCACTGTAAGGATCATTCCACAAGCTGCTAGGCCATAGACTGATGCTGGTGGGACTTGGAACTGATGGGTAATCTTACAGTCTAGTACCATACCTTGTTTGATGAAGTATGTCGTGGATTGTGCCAAGCATATACCGAATGGTAGTGAAGTTAGCCAAATTGGGATCATGTTCAAAAGTAGCTTCATTTCCTCTACCCTTGTAACGGTTGATAGTCTCCACGGATCTTTTTGTCTTTTGTCAACAAAATCTTGTTCTTTGATTATTGCGGCTTTATCAAGAAATCTGTAGAAACAAAATTCATTTTTAGGAATCCATTACTTTGTAAGTCAAGGTGGTATGCACTCATACACCCTGAAAAAGATTCATAGTATGAAAGAGTTCCTGGTAGTGTGAGGGGAGTTTGGATTTTGGTATCGAAGTGCTTATTTACTTTTCCTGAAGCTGATAAAATTGTTTTCGGCGTGGGGACAAAATTATTTATCTACCTATTCAGAGTAAATGAGGACTTCTAAATATAAGTAGACACCTGCTTATTTTTGGAGCAAATAAGCAATTTATAGATATGAATCCGCCACTGTTTAAACGGCACACATGAATAAAAGATATATGCTTACTTGAAACTCTTTGTGTGACTAAGGAGCCTCTCTTGGACCTTTTCTGATTTAGCAACCTCATGTAACTCATCGGGGTTAGAAGGGTAAGGTAGATTCCTTTTCGCATATGCAGCAACACACACTTGAATCATTGGCCTAAATGGGCTACCAGGTCTTCGGTATCGATAGAAAGGCCTACCAATGATAAAAATTACAACCGAACAAGCCATTGTCACGGTTAAAATGATATCTGCTTGACCCCAACCTATATGAGTTTGCACATAGATAATTAGTGTCACACCGAGTAATAGTCCAGCACAAAGGGCTGCGTTCCACCAGTTGAAGAATGACATTTTCTTTTTACGTTCGTCTGGATGATCATCATCAAACTGATCTGCTCCAAAGCTTTCTAAAGCGGGTTTGTGGCCACCAGTGCCAATGGATACCAAGTATATTGCAGTGAAGAATACGATTTTGTGGACGTTCCTTGCTTCTAGACAATCCCCATGACTTGCACAAGGTTTCAAGCTCGGAACCAGACTAGACATTGTTAAGAGAATCAAACCCTGCAGTTGATCATGAACACTAATATTAGATATAGTTTGATAACACTTATTCTCTTTATATGATTTGTAACCGGTTCTTTAGAACACATTAAATATTAGAGTGGTTGGGTTATTAGAACCACAAACCCAACGGGATTTACAAAATACAAAGTTGTATATGTTTGTCTGATTGAATAATGCCTTCATTTTCCGAGTTGCGTTCTTGTGTCAGGCAAAAGATTATAAAATCATTTATGCAAACACAATTCGTCAAGTACAATCCAAGTTGCACCTTGCATTTTTCTATGTAGCTTACTTACGCTCATTCGTAGTGGAACTCTTTAGCTGTACATCTAATTTATTAGTTTGAAAAAGTGCATTACCATTAGATAGATAATCGATGATAGAAGAACTGTGGGAAAACGTCCCAAGTAAGCATCGCCCAGAAAGCCTCCAACAAGCGGCATGAGAGTCGTGACACCAGTCCATTGATTAGAACTCCTTGCCGATGTCTTCACATCTTGATGGAGGATTTTAGTGAGGTATACTACCAAACTTGTTGCTATTCCGAAGTAACTTAACCTCTCTGCAAACTCAATTGCTGCAAACATGTTGACATCAAATATGATATCAGAATTATTATTATTATTTGAAACTGAATTGAATTTACATCCTTATGAATTTACAAAACTTGTATTTCTCCCAGAGTCTTGGCATCATGAGATGACTAGAATGATATAAAAAGGTAATAATTATATCCTTTTGGTACTTTCACTTGCCTTTTGACAAATTTGTCACTTATTAAAAGTCAAACATATAAATTATTAAAAGACCTTTTAAGTGTATAAATTCCCATAAATTCATGTTCCTTTGCACAGTATAGTTTAAAAAAGACTACATATCTTTTTAGGATAGTAACATTTTTGTTTTATATGAAACTAATTTGTTAGAAATTTGGAATCAACATATATCTTGGGTTGCTAGTGGAACATTTCAGTGGCCAATCAAAATCCAACTTTACAATACTTTAGCTTTTTGACTTTGCTTTTGAGGTGCAATTATAACCTTCCTTTTGATTTACTACTACACTGCATGTAGTGGTTTATGATGACACTTGTTCATGTATTATATGGATGTCTTTTAAATGAATTATAAAAGTTTATGGAGTAGTATACACTATTTTGACAAATATACTGTATCACGAATTTAGAAACCTTAAAGTTATACTATTGTAGTGTAGTGAGGCCATGTGACACTAAAAGTACGAAGAAAATAACATATAAACTTTGTTTTGTCCACATGGTTTATATAACAAGAGCTCTAGGTATGGGGTGTCATGTTTTTCGTTGTCATCTACTCACATGAGTACGACACCGAGAATAACACTAAACCACATTTTCCCCGCACTAATAATACTGGAAAGTGGATCCAGTAGACCACTAAAATACATCCAAGACACACATACACACATCGAAAATACACATTAGAACAACATTAGTGGGATGACGCTGTCTCAACGACGTCGATGAAGACTTTCAAATGTTATGAGATGAGTTCGAGGTCAGGGATGGAACCAGAATCAAATATGACCGGGTGCACAAAATTTTATGTGTGCATTAATGTATACTAACTTAATAACACTAGAAACACATTTAGATGAACCGGTGCATTTAAGATGTATTTAGGAAAAATCAATTTTCCTTTATAAAATAACACTATATTAGAAAAAGTCCATAGATGTTCTGAGACCCCGCCGGAACCAAAGGTTCCGTTCCTGTTCGAGGTGATAGACACTAGGGTAACATGAGCTCTTAAATCCTTACCACTGATTTGGTATATGGAAATGGGGCCTTATTCCCACTAAAGGAAAGTAAGGAATGGGAAATCATTGACATCTATGAGCCTTAAAGTTCACATCTATTTACACGCATTAACATAATAAAAAGATAACACTCCATAATTGCCATTTCAAATGATTTAATATGAAATATAGCGATCACAAAACTTTTTTGGAAAGATACGACAATTTTATAAACCACAAAAAAGATTACAATGCAGGTGAGATAGTATAGTAGACACTTGACTTAGGACTTAAAATGACACACCTTTTCAAAAAACTTGACTTCAGTTTATTACCGTAGTAAATAACGTTTCACAAGTGGACTTTCACTTGTACAAATGAATGCTCATGTGAACCTTAAAAGCATTATTATGTCCTTAAACATTCATGCAGCACAATTTTTCTGTCAGTAATAATGAAAAACAAAGAATATATAGAATAAGTTGATACCAATAATGAACAAGGATGCCTTCCAAGCACCGGTTGTAGCACGAAGAGGTGTTCGACCTCTATGATCGAACGAGGAATCGTAAACCCATTTTTGTTCATCAATTTCTGCCTGTCCACCTTTCTCAAGATGCTCCATATGTATGATCACTTGCAAACTGTGTTTCAGGTTTGGAATATTGGAAGTGAAGTTGTGGTTTTAAAATGAGGAGCTTTTGGGTTGTTTATATAGTGAGAGATTCTGCCTTATCTCCTATTTTTAGTGGGTTGGTATTTATTATTGTCATTATTATTATTAGTAACTAGTAGTAGTAATAGTATTGTAATAACATATAGTAATTGTAAGATATTTAGTATGTTACAGTATTACTTAATAATGTCGTAATAAGAAAACTACACAAATAAGATTTAGTTTTTACCTATCTTACCATCTCATGAGATTAAAATGACATTCTATTAACTCCATTACTATTTTCAGTTACATCTAAGAGATCCTTATTGATCACACACTTATATATCTATATTCATATATGTTATCTATAAGTATTTTCATATGAATGAAATTGCAAAACACTGTACAAATTATGTTATCTAGAAATATACCGTTGCATTATCATTAATCCCATCATCTCAAAAAAAAAAAAAAAAAAAAAAAAAAAAAAAATGAAAGACAAAAAAAAAGGAAGATTTTTTATTGCAAAACTAGCATCTAATTACAATTATATCAACTTCGTTTTATTTTTTGTTTATAGACACTCGTTTTGAGAGAGGGCGGGAGTATTCTTTAATGGGAAGCCAGCAAGCCTTATTTTGTGGTATTTAGATTTGTAGTTGAGGGTTAAATGGACCAGTTCGCGAAGGTATTGGTATATCATTCAATGAGTTTATAAGGTCTCCAAATAGAACACCTCATTATTGTAACAATCCGATAATGAACTAGTTTATTACCGGACGTTACTATTATAGTATTATAATTAATAACCACCCTAACGTACGTACCGGCAAATTTCCTTTGTAACAAAATGAAATATCGTTAAATGGAAAGTGACCAAAATTTTCCTTTTAATCGAAAAGTCAAAGCAAATAGAAAATGAAAAAAGTAAGTTAGGAATGAAAAAACTGGTTGGTGATGAATTGGAGATTAAATGGGATGACATTTATACCGGTGGCGGCGCCTTAGAGGATTGAGTACCCAGTGAAGCAAGAAAAAAGCCCCTAACTTCTAGCAAATTTTCTTTTTTGTAATGATAACTAATGTTAATAACAATTAATTATATCCATAACAAATCATAAGTATTAAAAATACATACAATGTAGTTAACAACTCGATGTTCGGAAGTTTCCCTAGCATTCTCATAAGCAAATTGGTTGATTACTCTCACAGTTTAAAAAATTCCAAAAATTTGTGCCGCATTCAAATGTGGCCCTGTGCGGGAATCGGTTTTGACCCATACGGCCTCCCTACCGCTCATAAAATCACTTGGATCGGACCACGATTGCAAGCGATTTACTATGTTCAAACGTAATAATTTTATCATTTTGAGCTTCTCCATCTTTATTGGCCATCGAGGGCCGTTCGTGAATTTAAGAGTTTGTGTGATATAGCCTTTGAACACTCATTAATTTTGGTTTGTGTGTGTCGCAAAAAACAGCCATTTGCAGCACAAATTTAATCCAAACATATATTGCTATGTAAGCAGTTTAACTAATGAACTTTTGAGCTAATATGTATGGCATCATTGCGTTGAACAATTTGCTGTTGAAAAGATGACGGCAGAAGTTAATCATGAAGAACTATAATGCTTGTTGAAGGATTAGAGACTAATTCACAGCTGGGTTCAAAATCTTCCTCCATTTACAAAAGCCGATGTTTGCCTTAAACTATATAAAGTAACTAAGCATTTCTCTTTAACAAACAAATCAATTTCACCCACGCTTATGCAGTGTGTCCATCCTATGTGACATTGCAATATTGGCATCAATCGTGTTGCTTTTGAAGTCGTAAATTCAAACGTGTGATTATTACGAATTTGCTTTAGTATTTATTTGTTGGTACTTTTCATGTGAATTTGAAAATGCTCAATAAAGTCTCGGTGGAAAAATAACAAGTACTATTGACCTCGACGATGTCATAATCTGAACGCCATAATCTCAAGTCCACTCATAGCAACTTTATTGTCGAATTTGACTAATAATACAAATATTGTCCACGTGTGTAGGTAAACATACGATGAATCTTATATACGCTTGTGAAATCTTCAAATATCACGATAAACACTGAAGTGATCTTGCATCACTTTTTTTTGCCATCTATCATTAAAATTACATAGTGATGAAACACAGAACATACTCGCTATGCATGGATTTAGTGGTGGATGGAAAAAAAAAAAAAGTGGTGTCAAACACCTCCCAATCTTGTTTAGTTCTCGTATAACTCCTCCGTTGGCTTCGTTTTCTATTCTGTGTCCTGGTCGATAATACCTATATTCTTATAAGTCCAATATAACGACTGATGATAATGATTGGGAGGTGATATGTACACCATTGTTTTTTTTTTCCATCCAGCCACTAAACATGCAATAGCAGTATTGGTCTGTGTCCATCCACTATGTACATTTAATGATAGATGGCAAAAAAAATGTGATTCAACAAATCCACTATTTATCGTGATATTTTGAAGATTATCACAAAAGCGTATATAAGATTCTATATGTTACTTGNAAAAAAAAAAAAAAAAAAAAAAAAACAAAAAAAGGAAGATTTTTAATTGCAAAACTAGCATTAATTATATATATCATATTCGTTTATTTTTTTGTTTATGGACACTCTTTTTGAGAGAGCGGGAGTATTCTTTAATGGGAATTGAAGTAGCAAGCCTTATTTTGTGGTATTTAATTTGTAGTTGAGGATTAAATGATCAGTTCCGAAGGTATTAGATATTATCATTCAATGCAGTTTTATAAGGTCTCCAAATAAACACTCATTAATTGTAACAATCCCGATATAGAACTTAGTTATTACGGAGTACTATTATAGTATTATTAATTAGCAAAACCCATAGGGTGTTGTATAAGCCTTCCATAATTAAAAACATTTTCATGTATAAATTTACATGATATTAATATATACCATATTGAAACTCACTTACCATAACTATATGTGTTTAAATCATGTATTTATAGAAACGTTTAGTTCATGTTTAGAAATTTCTTTAATTAAAGAAAGCTTAAACAACACCCATAGGGTTGTTGTTAGCAAAACCCAATTAATTAATACCACCTACGTACGTACGGCAATTTTTCCTTTGTAAAATGAATATCGTTAAAATGGAAAGTGAACAAAATTTATTTAAAAAGTCAAAGCAAATAGAAATGAAAAAAGTAATTAGGAAATGAAAAAATTGGTTGGTGATGAATTAAGATTAAATGGGAATTACATTATACCCGCTCAATAAAAATCACTATATGATGGACCAAGTTGCTAGCGATTTACTATGTTAAAGTAATATATTTATCAAATTTTGAGCTTCCATCCATTTACTGCCAATCGAGGGCCGTCTCGTGGATTTTAATGAGTTTATGTGATATAGCCTTCTGAACACTATAATTTTGGTTGTGTGCTACGACAAAAAAACAGCCATTTGAGCACAAAATTTAATCAATACATATATGCTATGTAAAGTTTAACTAAATGAACTTTTGAGCTAATTAATGTATGGCATCTTGCGTTGAACAATTTGCTGTTGAAAACATGAAGTGCAAGAGTTTAATCATGAAAACTATAATCTTGTTGAAGGATTAACGAGACTAATTAATTCCACACTGGGTTCAAAATCTTCCTCACTTACAAAAGCCAGATGTTGCCTTAAACATATATAACTAAGCATTTTCTCCTTTAACACAATCATTTTCACCCACACTTATGCAAGTGTGTCCATCCTATTTGACATTGCAATATTGCATCAATCTGTTGCTTTTGAAGTCTTAAATTACAACGTGTATTATTTAAGAATTTGCTTTTACGTATTTAATTTGTTGGGTACTTATTCATGTTGAATTGAAAATGCTTCAAATAGAAGTCTCGTGTGGAAAATAAAATACTAATTGACTTCCTCGATCGATGTCTCATAATCTGAACGCCATTAATAGTCAGAGTCTCACTCATGCAACCTTTATTGTCGAATGTTGACTAATAATAACACATTATTGTCCACGTGTAGTAACATCTCGATGAATCTTATATATGCTTGTGATAATCTTCAAATATCACGATAAATGAAGTGATTTGTACACCATTTTTTTTTTTTGGCCATCTATCATTAAATTACATCAGTGATGCACACAGAACAACACTGCTATGCATGGTTTAGTGGTGGATGGAAAAAAAAAAGTGGTGTATAAATCACCTCCCAATCATTAATCATTCATCGTATGTGATATGGACTTATAAGGAATATATATATTGATAGGGACAAGAATAGAAAACGAGCCTCCGAGATTATACGAAGAAGAACAAAACAAGATTTGTCGGAAAAGGTCCAATTGCGCCGCATTAGGCATGGATGCGCAACATTTGACTAACAATTAGAGCAAGGTCGTAGCCTGTTTGGAAGATGCGCCGATTTTGAGAGGTTTGCTTCATAAATAAATTTTTATTATTGTTTTATTTTAAGTAAGTATTTATTTTTAAATTTATTATTTACTCTAATAGTTATCTTTTTCTCAAATATTACATTTTCCTATAAATATAAGGTTTATAGTTTTATAATTGATATCTTCTTTTCATCTTGATAATTAATAACCTCCGTGTTTTAAAAGTATATTTCTTGTTAAGGGTTTATTATTTGAAGGTTTTATCCTCGTTTATCAACCCTTTGATTAGGGTTAACAAAATTTGTTATCCCGTCTTGCGTTAGTTGGTATCAGAGCTTGTTAGTATCATGCATGGTATCAGATTTGATTTCACTTCACTATGCGTTGAACTAAAACAGCACAACCAGTTGGCGACTTGGCGTTAAATATGTTGTGGGAACCTGCATAGTGTTTTGTGTGGTTAAGATGTTTAGATTAGACACCATGAAACCCATGCACAAGGGTTATCCAGTTTTACAAATACACCTACCCGCAACTTCAATTTTAGTTTATCTGCACGTGCATAGATACTCAAACCCCAATTTTAGCTTTTGTTTGAAAAGTCCAACTTTAAAGAAGGTTTTTATTTTCATGTTGAAGATATAGTCTTTTGGCCCAGATAAACTATGCAAGTTTAACCATCTATTAGGGGCTGTTAGGATTAGGTTGTTTGCATTAGGGGGTGTCAGGATTAGGCTTCTTGGATTAGGGGCTGTTTGGATTAGGGGTGTACTTTGGCCAGTTTTGAGACACAAAATTGCATTGCATATAATCGTGGCATAAAATTAGAGCCTGTTTGGATTAGGTCGTGTTTGGATTAGGGGGTGTTTGGCCGGTTTTGAGGCATATAACCGAACTGTGTTTGCATTGCTTAAAATTATGACATTAAATTGGTTTTAAAAAATTTCCATTAAACATTATTAACAAATGTCCACTTCTTATGAAATCTTGAGGTAGCTCTACTCTCTACTGGAGTTGATGGGTAACAAGGTTCCAAACAAACAAAGGAGTAAACTAAGGAAACAAACAAAGGAGTAAAATGTACAGTAATTATACGACGTGTTATGATGATTGCCGTTTCTTTCTAGACTAAAACAGATGTTTCAAGGCTGCAGCAGATGAAGTTAAGCAAGATAGCTAAGGTACAGTAAGATGATGAAAAAATGGAAACATCCCTCTCCCGCTCCATGAGGTAGTATTTATGTCATGTATGTTATCCCATTCTGTTGATGAGGTATGGTATGGAGAGTATATGGATCATAGTTTAACGAAATCCATGAAAGAACTTGACATGATTTCCACTATGCTAGAATAAGTATGTTCCGTTATCGTAAGTGGGGCATCAATCCACAAGAATCGCAAGGGTAGCAAACACGAGGGTCGGCAAATTCATCCAACTATAGGCAGATATATTCGCAACCGTAGATGCAACTAATTCCTTGATGAAATGAGAAGATGGAGTGCGACAACCAACAATCAAGCTCTTTCATTAAAAAAATGATTAATAATATGGTTGCTTCTTTAATTATTGATACTTATGGTGCTAGAAATTTGGTGTCGAGAAAACTGGTTAATTATTTTAATTTACCAATATGGATGTATCCGATTAAAAGAACGCAAGGTTGTTGGATTCTAATATCTTTTGATAGGTCTTATAATCGTGAAGTATGTTGTGAGGTAACCGATTATGAGGAGAGTCATATTCTTTTAAGAAAACCATGGCGACAAGAAGTTCAAACAACATATGATTCACAACACAATATTTATATTTTATGTGGAATGGTAGAATAATCGCTATTTGTTCAACCAAAGAAGAGGCCAAGTTCCGAATGTAGAAATTAAAGTGAATCAAACAAACAAAATAAAGGATAGTACTGAAGAACATGTTGAACCCAATATTTCAAAACCTCAAGAGCTCGAAGACGAATTTTGTTTTGATGAAGAAATTAAAATGGGATTGATAAATGGATGATCGTGTTCGTGTGAAAAAAAAAAAAAAGTGAAGATTAATGATGTTAGTCAAAAGTTGAGTATTTACCCCACGAGCAAAAAAGTTACCCATGAGAATTTGGGGTCTAGTTCTTTTCAGATGAGGGAGAATGATGGGGACAAGAATCGAGACCGAGCCTACAGGAGTTATACGAAAAAGAAAAAAAAAAGTTTGGTCGGTAAAGGTCCAAACACACTGCATTAGGCATGGATGCGCTGTTGAATGTGTTTCACATTAATTGCAAAAAATAACATTTACTCCACTACAAACATTATCTTTTATAGCAGAGAATTATGGTTTCTAAAGGATTATACTCTACATGTGTTGAGCATTCAATGGTTAGGCAAAGAGTGCATAGGCTTTTACTTTAGGTAAGGATATATTGTTCTTTAGGGAACATTGTTACAACTGTTGCACCTTTTTACCAACTCTGAAAAGATGTTGAATCTTATAAAGACTTCAATTTTAATCAACTTATCGCAGCTCATCCTGGGGTCATTGCATGTAGAGAACGTATCAATGATCCGAATATTAAAACTCGAGCCACCTTTTATGTAATCATAGTATTCTTTATACCCGTTCGACCAGTTTGTAAGTTCATACAAAGTGTACATTTTTTCAATTTACCCAAATAAAAATCATAATTAAAATCAAAATCCTAGGGCTTATCATGTGTCCATATTTGTCGAAACAACAAGGTAAAAAACTGACATATGCTATTGCATTTGGCCAAAAATAGGGCAAGGTTGTAGGATGTTTCGAAGATGCGCCACATTTGAGGGGGTTCACTGCAAAACTGGGTTTTTTATTGGGAATTGATATGTACATATACCAATTTTATTTGTACACATAAAAATAAATGTAAATAGACTGTTATGCCCTTATAGTATTTAACACCCTCTGAGTCTCTTACCAATCATTTCCACTATTGCTTCTAACATATGAATTAATCACTCTCACTGTTGTCTTTTACTAATCCATCACGATAGCATGTATATAAACAATTGGCTTATTTGTATTTTAGCCACTAAATTAATCACTAAGAACTGGCATACACTATCCTCAATCACCATGCAATACTAGAGGAGTTGTGGTTGCACTTTTGTGTATAAATATTCCTTTGTTTGTATACTTGTTCTGGTCAATATTTGATTTGTGGGGATACAGTCTTCGCAATGCATTGATTATTTATAGTACGTGTCATTTAGCTCCATTTAGGCGAAGCGTACCTGATCTAGACTTTGATAAGTTTGGAAGTCCCTTTCACAATGCATTGATTATTTTTACTACGTGTCATTTAGCTCTATTTAGGCGAAGCGTACCTGATCTAGACTTTGATAAGTTTGGAAATCCCTTTTTCGACGTTGAGTCATTTACCTTTTTTTAATCACTCAGCCTTACATTTGTTTTAATTTATTAACTGGATGACAATATTGCATTGAACCTTCTTTATGCTTGAAATTTATGGGTACGTTTTGATTGGTACTAATATAATAGTGTTCAAGACTTTTTTTTTTTTTTTTTTTTTTTTTTTTTTTTTTTTTTTTTTTTTTTTTTTTTTTTTTTTTTTTTTTTTTTTGTTTTTTTTTTTTTTTTTGATGATGAATAGTCTTGGTGCACAATTTGTTTTTTAATATCAAGATTTAGATCACTATGTCGTTTAATTGATAGATTATCCATATTTTGTTTGAGCTAGTTTGTTGAGTTATGTTTGCTACAATTGTTTTATTCAACAAAAATATTGGAATTGTAAATGCATATAACTTGCGATGAAACAAAGAGAAGCTTCACTTTGATGAAAACCTCTCAAATTTTCTTGGATCATTCGATATAGAGATGATTTGCATACTCTAATTATTAATTGGTACACTCAAAAGTACAAGTACAGTGAGCATCTTGTCATATATGTAAAATTGTTTAATGCATGAAATATAGTGTGCAAATCAATAATTGGAGTGTGCAAATCATCACTCTTCAATATATAATATGATAATTTGTTAAAGTTGTAATGAAAGGCTTTGACGCAAATATTGAAGGAATGCATGTTTCATATGTGATTGGTAACCGAATTGATGGGGAAGTGATTGTTAACTAGTCTATTCACAGTTATTTATATGTGTATTAATCATATTGTTATGTGTAAATATCAATTTTCTTTTTTTATTATCATCTTATTTAGAAAAGTTTATTTACTTTAAATAGTTATCTTTCTCTTCAAGATAACTTTCTCCTATAAATATAAGTTTTGAGTTATGTAATTGATGTCTTTTTTTGATCTTAATTATTAATAAACTACATGTTTTAAGAGTTTGTCTCTTGTTAGATTTTCATTCTCTGAAATTTACACTCGTTTATCAATTCTTAGATTAGAGTTAACAAAATTCATTTCCACATCTTTCATTATACACAGATATATCTAAAACACAACTTAATTGGGATGTATATAGACCATAAACGTCAAAATTTTATTGCTTTTAAGGATATCTTCGCTGCTAAAATAAACAACCAACGGGAAGCAATAATCCACCAAATGTCATTTGGGTAACATTAATTAAACAAACGGAATATTTTTTACACCCACAATTAGTTTTACCGCCAAAAGCAAATGCCTGTCAAAGTATGATAACCAAACCATTAACAAAGAAAGATTAAGGGCCCGTTTGGTTTGTAGGTGGGTTTAGGATTTGGATTCGGATTTGGAAAAAAATTTGAATTTGGATTTGGATTTTGATTTGATGTAGGAGAGAGAAAGAAAATTTAAATAAATAAAATATAAATTTAATTAAATAAAATATATATTGAAATTGAATTTATTAATTTTAAAATACAAAATAAATATATAATAATTGGTTAGGACCCACTAAAAAGAGTAAAAAAACAAAAAAAAATAACCAAAGTCACCCTTTTAGCATGGAATGATTTTAAGGGTATCAAAATACCTTTTGATTCCATTGTGGTGGGCCCATAATCAACCAAACAACTATATTCATGATTCATTCTATTCTTTTAAATCCACACCCCTCTAACAAACGGGCCCTAACTTTAATTAATAGGTCAATTTGGCTTTTTAACTATAAAATATTCCATTCTCAACATGCTATAATTAACTTATCGTCAAAGAGGAATTGCAAAATGGGAATTGATAAGTTTGGTTTGCAATTATTTTATTATTATTTGCAGAAGTGAAAACAAAAGTTGTTTTGATAGGTTTAACCATTTGGTTGCGTGTTTCACAGCTAAGATTTATTTTATTTTAACTTTTTACTTTTTATTTTTTTGGGGGGTATTTCATTTATATTTTTACAAAAATTCATTATTACATTGCATCACTATCTTTTCAAATTTGATGATTACATCAATATCTTTTAGGGTAAATTGCAAATTTCGTCCATAATGTTTCCCAAAATTGCAATAAATACATCGAAAAAAATTTGCAAATTTTCCACCGAGAGCTAACGTGTCATTCATGTTATGCCACTGAGAGGTAACGATCGTTAGTACTCTCGTTAAGTGGACTCAGTCGATTATGTCTATGAGGGTATTCACGTCATTACATGTTTCCCGCTAATTTATTCACCTTGCAAACTTCGGTTCCCAACGCTAGACTTTCTTTCAAAACTAAATTTGCAAACTGCAACTTAACTCTACAAAAACTCATTGAATAAGCATTAAAACAACATTAAGTCCCAAACCAAACCAGTACCTCCAAATCTATTTTTATTTATTTATTTATATTTTTAAAAAAAAATCTGGTGAACATATATTATTTTAAAGCAAAAGTCAACAATACAAATTACAAAGCATCCAAAATACAAAATTTGTTAGTGCAACTTATGTCAAAGTCGCGTGCGACTATTGTTTACTATGAAATATTTATCAATGTATAATTACCTTTTTTTTTTTTTTTTTTTTTTTTTTTTTTTTTTTTTTTTTTTNTGATTTTGGTCAAACTTAATAAATTTGGTGGAGAAATATAGTTAAGTAAAAAAATGCATAAAAATATAGGTGTCATATTTATGAAAACAAAAACTTAAAAAAAGAAGAAGTAATTAATAAAACTTTAGTGGTTGAATTTTAAATAAAATATATGAAGCTAAGTGTAAAATTATAAGTTTCCATGTTTTTTAATAACTTTAGAAAAAAACACAAATAACCCCTTACACTTTATACCTCTTATATTTTATAATATTAACTTTGTTTAAAATTAAATGAGTATTACATTAGTTTTTAGACTTTCATCCATTAAAATTACAAAATTTGGTAAATATTGCGAATTAGTTTTTATGTTAGTTTTAGACTTTCATCCATTAAAATATTTTTTTAAAGAGTGACTCATGTTATTCTATTTAACATTTTAATTTAGGCGTACACGGGTTTGAATATTAAATACGGCTAAATTATTAGTAGCGGGAATATAAATATCAAATGGTAAGCATGAATTACTGTAATATGAAAATAAATATATGCGATTCTACTTATAACAATGACTCATGAAATTGTTATTTAAAATTTATATATGAATATCCATAAAAACATTTTAGAAACTTTACAGAGCATATTTTAATTTCGTTAACGCTTATTAAGTGATACTAAACTCGTACATTTTTTACAACATGATATCAATAGTTAAAGTTAAACAATAACATCAACATCAACATCAACCTCAACATGTCTGTCAGTTAAAAACGTTATACAAAGCTAATTATTATTAAAAAAATAAAAATAAATAAAAATATATATAAAAAAGCACACATGGGTTAGATAGTCATTATTTAATTTAGAAGGTGTTTTGCTTAAATTTTAAAATAATAATAATAATAATAATAAAAAATAAAAACATCACGCATCACAATCCTTATATGATAACAATCACCTCCTAAATTTACAAAAAAAAAAAAAAAAAAAAAAAAAAAAAAAAAAAAAAAACAACGTTTTAATTGGCCGTTGTAAAGAAATTAAAGTATGTACATGAGAATTATTAAGTAAGAATATATAGTTTTTAATCAGGTTATTACGTTACTATACTGCAAAAAGCATATTTCACTAACATCTCATGCAAGTTAAGTATCATCATGTGATTTTGCTTGAATAATAAGATATAATTTTTAATCCAAAAGCATTCTCCTAAAATAATAGGTAGCTTATAACATAAATACATATGATTTTTTATTTTTAGTCCACCAAGTAAAACTAATTCACTACAAAAAACTAGTTGAATTCTCCACATTTTAAAGGCCAAATGGCCACATTTAAAAATGTGTAAAATTATTGATTCCACACTTTCTCATGTGTGGTAATAATGGGTGTGACAAATTTTGCTACATATATAAGTGTGGAGATATTATCCAAATGTCTATGGTTAAAAGTGTGGAAACATTCTTTGAATGTTCACACCTAACAGTGTGGCAAAATTGCAAAAAATGTTCAAAAATAAAAGTGTGGAGATATTTGCTACATCTATAAGTGTAGCTTTATTGCAATTGTACATACTTATATATGTGGATTATTATTTAAATATTGTGACACCCATAAATGTAGCAAAATTATATCCATATAAAAAAAAAAACCACAGTTGACCATATTGTGCAAAATAAGTGTGGAGAATAGCACTATTTTTTTTTTATTGAATTGAAACATATTAAGTGATTCATTTCTTAATCGATAATAATACATAATCAAAATGAAATTTTAAAAAACCCTGTGCGTGCACATGTATTATAACTTGTTTAAGTATTAATATAACTAGAACCACATTTAAATTGACAAAAACGTAACAAAAGAAGAAGAAAAAAAGAACAAAGTCAAACTCATGGTGTCCTCCGAGATGTCACTATTGTTCCTCCCACAAGGGAATAGTAAAAAAAAAATACTACACGCCATGGTACAAAAGTTGATGATACTTCCATCGTTAAGATAACCAATACTGCGTCTTACACTATTCTAAGAATACTATTCTTAATTGCACTCATTTTAAAAAGGTTATATTGTCCTCCTTGATGGTACAACGTAACTATGCAAGGAATAAAATGAAAAGAACAAGAATCAAATATCATATATATTAGTTTTGGTTTTCTAGTCAAATTGCTTAACCAAATATTCAAATTGTATCCGTCATTTTTTTTTCCTCTTGTTCAAATTTGGGCACAAACAGAAAGACCGAAAAACCAAGAAGTAATATAACCAAAATTATTGAACCCGTTGAAACAAATTGGTATTTAAGTTCACTTTGGGTAAGTTCTTTAACAAACCAAAATTCAAATCATCAAAACACGAGGGAAATACCGAATTGAAATTGCCTAGTATAACCAAACAAGAAAACCAAAAGCTGATATAGGTAATCCTCGTAAAACCCGATAGGTTTCGGTTTTTGGAAACACAAAACCAAACTCGCAGAGTCACAGTTTGGTTCCTGTATTGGGCAAAATTGTACCAAACCGACTCGTTCTCACCCTATAATTAAAGTCATATGCATTTTCTTAATATTAGGTCACATGTAACATATTGTTTAGATTTATGAAGCTAAGCTTTGCCTATACGTAGTGATCATGAGACGTGAGAAACAATACTTTCAAAGAACTAGTTATTAGTCATCATATCAAGGCCTAGGATCCGACTGGAAAGCCATAATGATATGGAATATGAATATGAATGCAAATATGTTTTGAAAGTAACAGAATAATGAAGGAAGTTTAGGATCCACTCGAGGAATATTAAAATTAATAACGTTCTTCACGTGCTTTATTAAGAGATTACCACTCGAGGTTCACTTGATTATTAACGCACCATCGACGTTTTCCATTGTTAAAAATTTTATTTTATTTTGAAAGAAACCATTGTTACAATTCACCTTAATTAGTGTGTTTAATCCCCACCCGGCACCCACTATATCCAGTGTTCTAGAAATGCATATATTTATTATTTATATAAAGTCGAGTATTAGAAGGAGAGAATATACATTATTAAAAAAATATATGGGATCATATAGGTTTGAGCAGAAAAAATATAAGTAATGCTAAAGACCACTAAAACATGTGGTTAATCAACTAACACATAAAAATATGAACTTTTTCTGTATCAATTTTCACCACTGTTATTTATTTATTTATTTATTTATTTTTTTGAACAAATTGTTTTTTTATTTTAATGATTTCTTATCTTGTAGACTTATATTAAGGCATTGAGTTAATCTGAAATAAATGATATATCTGAAAGATAATGATAAAAAAGAATACTGATGCTGGGTGAGTTCAATGCTTAATGATCTAACATATAGCTTTAAAAATAAAATAACTTAAGTCTATAATAGTCGTTGGGCAAAAGATTAAGCAAAGACATCTTCAAAGTTGTGTCAAGATAAAGCTAAACACTCTAGTTATGATGCGGTTCATCAACTAAAGTTCTTGAATAATAAGAAAATATGCTCAAGTTAGTGAGGTTTGACAATACGTCAGGATCCAGTGAGAAGAAATCTTACAATGAAAAGAATGAGAAATGACTATAATGGTGTATTTGAGATGCATCGACTTAAATTAGATGCATCTCTATTCATTTAGATGCACCACAATTAGTTTCGAAAGTGATTTTGAAGTGAAAACGATGCAAAGTAGTACTAGCAAACAATTTGACCCGCAGAGGACGAAAAATACATAGGATTCGTCTAACTTGATGAAATGCATCTAATATATGTATATGCATCTAATTTTAGCTAGAAAATATATTATGATGCATTTACAAGATTAGGGATGCATCTAATTTAAATTGATGCATCTCTAATGTGTAGTTATAGTTATTTCTCATCCTTCTTATTTTAATGATTCTTCTCATTTGATCCTTACTCCACTGACCAATGCCGTATCTGTTCTCTCATTGAACAAATACGAAATATACTTAGAAATATTCAAGTATCCAAAAGTTACTTAGGCGAGAAACCCTAAAAGAAAAAGAGATAAATAAGTCTACCTAGAAGTCAACACAAATACAACAGTTAGTCTAAGAGTGCAGGGAGTCATAACGCGACTCAGGCGTTATGGTCTATGTGGCAAGCTTTCAACGCCGTTTCCATGTTACCATGAATTCCAAGCTGCAAACGTTGGGCCTGCGTTGGTGGAGATGTTAACGTTACAACGTGCGTTGTAGCGTGTTAATATGTTTTTGATATTAGCAAAACACACCCCTCCCAAGATTGCAACGGCTAGTTTCCAAACAAATATATATTATATATATATATATATATATATATATATATATATATATATATATATATATATATATATATATATATATATATATATATATATAT
>LBNU01024205.1:0-20411 GCA_014162995.1 Artemisia annua | reverse complement strand
GAAAGGTATGAAAAGGTAGCTTGGAGGTGGGGGTAGCCATGTGGAGGGGTGGAAGGTACCTTGGTTTTGGGGGATTTGGTTGGGGGGGAAGGTGGTCAAAGATGGGGGTTGACTGAGGATTATAACGGGGGAGTTATATATTTGTTTTTGGGCCGGGTAATATAAAAGGGAAGGGTGTTGGGCCTGGCTTGTGTTGGGCTTGGATTTGTTTTGGGTTTATGCAACAAAGAAGGGTCCGTTTGGTTTGAGATATAACAAGGACCAATTTTGTAATTAGCCGAAACTTTAGGGACTGAACATGCCAACCTTCCAAAGCTTATCACAAGGACCAATGTTGCCAAACTTCATTAACACAAGGAACATTTATGAATTTTCCACTTTTAAATACCCAAGGACCATTTTCGTAATTTACCAAAAGTTCAGGGACCTTTTCTGCCATTTGCCCAAAGATTCATTCAAGGACCAATTTTTGCAACTTAGAATATTTCAAGGACCTTGAATGATAAAACTCCACAATTTTGAACTTCAGGGACTAGTTTTGCCAATCTTTGAAAGTTGGGGGACTGAAACTGCCAATTATGCAAACTTTGTTCGTTTTTCATTTGTTTTTAAACATTTTGCAATTGAGACATATAAAACACGATCCTTGGATATTTTCTGCATTTTGATGCGTTTTTGAGTGTTTTCAAATGTTTTTGCAGTTCAGATTGACCAAAAATGATGAGTGTTTGAGCACTCATCAATCCCCCTCACAGGGTTTGTAAAGCATTTAGAAAGCGTTTAAAAGGTGTGAGGCTATTATTAGGATCAAAGTTTATAATCCTAACACGTAAATGGGACGACATTTACGGGATTACATTGGCTATCTTATTTAGCCAAAACACAAGGACTTCATATGTAATATTGCAATAGTTAGATTGTGTTAGGCTATAAATACCCCCTCCATACTTCTATGGAGGGGTGAGACTAGTGTGTGTAAACTTTATCTTTCTTATTTCAATAAAACACATAGTATTTCCCTTCTCTCTCTACTTTCTCTCACTAACCATGGATCTCATTTACTTCCATGTTACCCGACCTCCCGAGTCCACAAATCACCATAAACTACGATCCTATCAAGTGGCATCAGAGCCAAGGTTATTACTTTGTTGATTTGTGGTGTTTTTCTTGTCAAAAAATCAGATTTTTTTTCTAATCCGTACTGTTTTTGAAGCTGTTTTCTATACATATTTTTTCGGATCTGAATTTGTCTTATCTTTGTTGTGGGAACAGTTTTATAACAGTCTTTATACAGATTGTTGTATCCAATAAAGTGGTCAAAAATCAACTTTTATATCTGATTTACAGGAAAATGACTACTTTGTGGTATTTTCAGTCCAAGAATCAGTCTTTTTAACATAACATCATATTTTGCGACTGTTGGTACTCAACCCGTGCATCCGTGGTCATATGGTCAAAAAATTGGTCATCGAAATCTGCATAATGGCTGGTCGGAATCTGATCGGTATAACCGCCGGAAAATGGTTGGAATTTCTTGTATAAGAAATTTTCGAGATGTACTTGTTTTCGAGAAATATACTTATCGAGAAAACAATACCCTAAACTTTCGAAATTTTTAATTATTCGAAAAGTGTTTCACATTCTCGATAAGTTTAAAAGATCTCGATAAGTTATGTTCTCGATAATACATGTTCTCGACAATCATGTTCTCGATAATTAAAAGTTCTCGATAAAGTCATGTTTTTCGACAAGCAAAAGATTTCGATAAGTCTTTATAATGTTTTCGAAAATGTTTCAAAAAGAATGAAGATGAAGAAGACAAGTCTTTATAATGTTTTCGAAAATGTTTCAAAAAGAATGAAGATGAAGAAGACCTTTGACTATAACCAAAAGACTACGACTCTTGTGTGGACTTCAGTTAACATCACAAGTCCAAACCACAGCCACGAAAGAAAACACAACATCCAATACATGACTATCCTAATCCCATCGAAAAAAACTGCAACTATTCTTTATCCCATCTCCACAAACCACTTTATTGACTCGAACTTAACAGAAAATAATACATAAGATCTCAGCTTGTTCTTTCTTCGATTGAAATCTAATAAGATTTTCGTGAAGAGAACTTTCAACCGTCATTGATCTCTATTGAAGCATGGCCTCATTTCTTATCCGAATATAAAGAAAGACTTGTAACAAATCTGTTAAAGTCTTTCTTTGGTTCGTTAAGTGGAAAACAAAAACGAAAAAAAAATGAACAAAACCAAACCTACCTGAGACCCCTATAGATACCTTGAAGATTAATACTCATGGAGTTCTGTCTCTTTGAGCAGAAACGCATTAACAATTAAAGAAAAAATGGTTTGAGATTCGTCTGTGTTAAAGAACGATACTTGTTTGTTATTCTTGTTTGTGATTTTCGATGGGTTCGTGATTTTCAAATGAGTTATACGCTGCTTGTTGAAGATAGAGGAGAATGAGTTGAGTTGTTTATGAGATCTAGAGTGTTTGTCTGCAAAAGTGATTGTGGTGGGCGGACTATTTGAGGATTAGGGTTATAATGAGTGACATTAGGGATTGTGAAAGTATTTAAGTGTGAAAACTGGATCGGGTACTAATTTGTGTTGGGCCCGGGTTATGATTCAAAGTGGTTCTTGGGCTGCATTGGACCAGATCTGTTATAAGTTGTGACTTGGACTAAATGGTCAATACTAATTATTGGTGTTGGGCTGTTTTATTATTCCAATAATGCATAATGTTTTGGGTTGAAAATTTAATAACTAATGTATTATATACATTATGTAAAATTTGGGATAATATTGGCGAAAGTGAGTCATATATTTGGTAATACAAATTTTTCACCGGGATACATTTTTTTTTACAAGATCGGGATATACCATTATCAAGTTCACGTTAAACCGTCAAAAGGCTAGAATTGAGCATTAAACCGCAAGATGTGACTACGGCGATAATTCTTTATTATTTATTTGAGATTGAAGTGGAATTTCACGGGTGCGTGTACTTAGTATCTGAAGATATCGGGGTTGTTTGGAATCAAGATTCTTCGAGATCCTTGTTCGAGCTTTTATCCGTACAAATGACAGAGACTTGAGTTGTCTAGTTATACATGATGTTTGAAGGTTCTGCGTGTATAGCTATCACTTTAAGGAGTTACGTTGTAGTGCTCAGTGTCATACAAAGTTGTGGATACTCAAGAGGTGATGTACGTCTTATACTTGATGGTTGTAGAGTATAGAGTACTTAGGGATTCGATGGTGCATGAACTCTCTACGCCGCTCTTAGTCATACATTAGTGCAAGTTTAAGTCACAAGTTCGGGCTATTTTACTTCGTTCTCAAGTTCATAATATTGGGTTTTCTCCATCAATAGTCACTACAAAGAGTCGTCAGAATGATAATGGGGTCGGTAAAGAGTTGGTTGAGAGAAGTATAAAAGAGTAGAGATGTTTATCAGCAGTTGATTCTCATGGGGCTAGTTATGGCACTGCACACTTGTTTGGTTAATTAGACATATGGGGTTACGCTGCCTCCGATTCTCATCGTTAACATAGTGTGTATGCTTCCGATTTCAAAGAAGGCATCGTGGGGGAAGATAGAGTTGTTCTTTGTTCTTTGTTGTCTTTTGATGATTTCTTTGCGAAAACACTCACTTTCCACGAGGATCTGCATTCAGGGGGAAGAAATGTGCACATCGAGGACGCATAATAGACTCACGTGATCGAGTTTACAATTTCATTACTACCGGAAGACCTCCGCAGAGATGATCAGTGGTTCAGTTTTGTGATTTTGGTGTAATCGTTTCGACTCTCGCGGATTGTGAAGTGCTAAGTAGCCTACATATGTGAGAATATCCTGCTGATTTCTTGCATGTTACCCCCGAACGGAGCTTCCGTGTTGAGTATAACCATGATAATTTAACTACTCAGATTTGCTTGGTGTGGTTTACTGTGTCATCTACAAATTCCGTTGCGTACTCAAAACTTCAAAAGTTAGAAGACTAGTTTACTACATCAAAGTTTCGAATCTGCTGAAGACGGTTTTTAGTTTGGGGGGAAGCTGATTCAGAAACTTCACCAAAAAGAAGCGTACGAAGAAGCCGCTAAAGACATGCAGCATGAATTGGGGGGAAGTTAATTCATTTCATGCATATTACATCATTTGCCTACAAGTGAAGAAAAAGTTCTCAAGCCGAGGTACAAGATGAAGACAAAGAGCGTCAACTGTAGTCATCCTCAGCACTTGAAGAGCCGATGAAGACCTTTCTTTATTTGTATTTGTACTTGTAGGAAATGTTGTAAGTAATCCCTTATGTCGCCCCATTGGGGGAAGATTGTTAGGATCAAAGTTTATAATCCTAACACATAAATGGGACGACATTTACGGGATTACATTAGCAATCTCATTTAGCCAAAACACAAGGACTTGATATGTAATATTGCAATAGTTAGACTGTGTTAGGCTATAAATACCCCCTCCATACTTCCATGGAGGGGTGAGTCTAGTGTGTGTAAACTTTATCTTTCTTATTTCAATAAAACACATAGTATTTTCCTTCTCTCTCTACTTTCTCTCACTAACCATGGATCTCATTTACTTCCATGTTACCCGACCTCCCGAGTCCACAAATCACCATAAACTACGATCCTATCAGCTATGAAAACTCACCTGGGCTTAGGGAATTCTAACTAGTGCAAAGAGTGACTCGGAAACTAGACTGCCTTACTCACGTATCCTGATGTTGTTGTAGTTGTGGATGTATGTCAAGATTTAGTTGTTTAGTTTATGTTTCTTAAGTAATTATTATTAGGGTTCTTAGAGTTTTAGATATAACACAACACCATTCAGGCCATCACAATTCAGAAGTATAAGACTCCTCACATGAAGCTCCCTACTATTGTATTATGTTATCAACATAATACCGTTCGGGCCATCATATTTCAGAAGTTAATATTCCTCACATGAAGCTCCTTACTATTGAGTCATGTTGTTATTAGGGTTTAGTTATAACATAACACCGTTCGGGCCATCATAATTCAGAAGTATATGCAATAATCGTTTGAGGAGTCAGGGCACTTTAAATCGTAAACCCAACAAACTCGTCAGAACGAAATATCCACATAGTACTCCTCACATGAAGCTCCCTAGTATTGTGTTATGCTTCTAACTTTAAAATAGGTTTGCTATATATATGAAATAGTTTACTTTATACCCTTTAAGTTTAGTATATTTACAAAATCTACCCTAGACTTATAATACTTATAATAGTTAGGTTTATAACTATCTAGACTTAACACTATTAGTCCCTATACTTATATATTTTAGAAAAATGACAGAAATGACCCTTGGACTTATAAGTTTTCTATATTTACCATTTATACCCTTAACTGTATAACTTTAGCAAACTAGTCCTTTTAAGTTTATAACTTTTTAACTTTTTATCCTAGGGTTTTATAACTTTGCAAAAAGGGTCCTTATACTTATAACATCTAAGAAATTTCAAAAATAGTCCCTAGACTGTATATTTTCATAAAATTGCCATATATACCCCTATGCATGGAAAACTTTGCAAAACTAGTCCTAATTCCATGTAAACTATATTTTTATGAAACAAAAAGGTTTCCTAGCTTATGTTTAACTAATATTAGCTTATCTAAGTTACCTAAACTAGCTTAAGGCTTATGGAAAGGACTTATAGCACATTAAAGGCAATTCGACTCTATTTAGGGTTTTAAAAAGAAAACTAACTAGTTCTAGTGTTCAAGGCTTAGGCAAAGGATCCTATGGGTTCTAAGGCAACCTAATACTATCCTAGGACTAATCTAAAGCTAAAAGAACAAGAAATGAAAGCTTACTTGGCTAGGGAAAGGTTAACGAGGGCGTTTATGGTTTTCTAGGGCAAAACTAAACTCGACAAGCATGCAAGGCCTATACCACTCGACTTCTAAGTTTCCTATGACCCTTGTACTGCTACCAAGACCAGAGTATTGAAGGTAAAGAGAGGGGAAGAGGTGTGAATGAAATGAGAGGGGACGGGGGGTATTTATACTACTCGATGGCCTTTGTGAGCAAGTAACAGGACTAGGAGGTGTCGAGGGGGGGGGGAGGTGACTAAGCTTGGCTATATGGTGACTAAGAGGAGCTAGGGGATAGGTAGGGGCTGTATAAGGCGGTTTAGGGTTTGTGTGGGGGAGAAGAGACCGCGGGGTGAAGGTGGTGACAAGGAGGTGATGCACCTCCTTGCTTGGGTGCTTGTAAGGTGCTAGGGTGCTAGGTTGGTTAAGGGGAGGTGCTAGGGTGGTTGGTTGTAAGGTTTGAGGTGCTTAAGGTAGTTAGTTTTAAGGTTTAGATTTTGTTCTAAACTAGTTTTAACTAGAGTGACTTTAGGGTTTTTCCTAGGGTTTAGTGCCTAAGTTAGGTTCCTAAGAGTGTTTAGTGACTAATCCTAAGTCCCAATGGGTTTATACTAAGTGGTGGTAGCTTATGGGAAAGATTTGGGAAGGTTTGACCTAGTTTTCGGAAAGTTATAACCTAGTTATGGTTTTATGCCTAAGGGACTTGTACCTAAGCTCTAATGGGATGTACTAGTGCCTAAGGGTCTTAAAGTATCCTAATGTTCCTAGGGTAACTCATATTTAAGCCTTGGACACTTTCAAACTAGTTTAACTAAGCATATAGGGTTTAGTAAGCACATAGACCTAATCAGGGTTTATTTAGGGTTTATTATGGTTTTGTGGTAAGTTTAGTGTGTTAGATTGGTAAATTTACTTATTGTGGTGTTGTTGTGATCTTATGCTTGACATACCAGGGGTTTATAAGGTGTGAGTGTTGAGTTATTTGGCTTGTGAGGATACGTGGGCAAGTCTAGAGAGTCATGCAAGTAATGAATGCACATAAAAAGCAAAAATTTACCTTTGAAATACCTACTATAGGTATTTGTAATGGGAATGATAGTGATGAGATTTTGTGGGTTGTTACAAGAAGAGAATCGTAACACTTGCTACGTTGTGTGTGGACTCATATAACACTTCGATTCTTGACGACTTTGAGTGTTCTTCTCTTGCACTTTGATATAGATGATGAGAGAATCACTTATAAACACATACCGACATGTTATAGTGATCAAAGATAGAAGAAAGAAAGAATAGAATGTTTTTGTGCTAAGAGGCTTGGTTTTCTGAAAAGGAACAGTTCAATATTTATAGGTGTCAGGAGGAGCGTGGACAGTCCTTTATATATGTGACAGTCCTTTATCGCTAAGGGACCGTCAGTCCATTTAAGGGACCGTCTCGACAGACGCTCCTCTTTTTGTCCTGACGTGGTGAAAGTTTATCTGGTGAAAAACTTAACTGTTTTTGATGGGAAATATGACTGTTACAACATTTGAATTTGAATTTATTTACTTAATAAAACATTTCTTTAAAAACACAAAAATACTTTTATGAAAAATGTTTTGTCATACATAAAAATGTAAGGTTTTGTGAAAATAAACTCTTTGATCACTTTACTAATGTCGTTATGGAGTTTGTTCATACCTGAAGTGGCGTTGTAGTAGATACGTGGAAGAAACGAGTTTCTTCGATTAAAAACTTATTAACCGTAACTTTAAGTAACATGTCTTTATATTTTGTGATTATCAAAACGTATGAAGGCCGACTAATGCAAATAACGTTTTTGACATTATTTGCATTAAGAGCTTTATTTATTAAAATACTATCCAATATGAAATTATCTTAATAATTGGATCAACACGATGCTAGTATTTCCTTTGTTGGAATTATATAACATGACTAAGCATAAATATAAACAATAAATATCAAATACAAATGAGGAAGCGTATAGAATATAATAACGAGTAAATTAATTAACCAATTATAAAACGTATGCATACCTTTGGATTCTAGCTAAACAAGAATCAATACCAATCAATCAACTTAATGAACCCTAATTAGGGTTTATGTGGATTGTTGAAATTACCCCATATCTTTTTGTAATTCAATCCAAGAATCAAACAATAGTGTTTGATTCACGTTCTTGTACACACGTACTAATAACAAATTAAAGGTATGCTAGTAAAGAACACAAAATTAAACCAATCAATTTTGTTTAAGCAAAACACCAATCGAATCCCTTGTGGGGATGTTGTCTCGATTGGCCAAAGAAAAGGAACAAAGAAAACAATTTTAGGGTTCAGGTTAATTGTACAAGAGCAACAAATAATGACCCCTAGCCAGTTAATTATAGGGTTCAGGTTAATTTTAGGGTTCAGGTTAATTATATAGTGTGTAAAACTTGGAGAGCAAGTTGGATGAGGATTGGGTTCCCCAACCCATCCACGACCGGCCTCAACCCAAAGAGGGTTTCCAGATCCTTCTTGACTTCCAAATTACACTAGTCTTTATCATTTAACCGTTAGTCAATTATCGTTAATTACTTAACGGTCGTTATGTGTTTTGTGTTATTTAATAATTATATATAACGTTTTATAAATAAGTATTAATATTTAATTCTAATACGTAACGTGTGCAATCTCGTGACCTCGAGTTCGATCCTAACACACAACTACTAATTTATTTTCATAAAACTAACAGCTCCCAGTTGGACATATCGTAATAATGTGATCACATCGGTTAGCATCTAGCAACACGCCGATGCCTCTAGTACGATCTCGAGTAAGGTCTCCTGGAAAAAACCTTTTAATGATTCATCATTATTATTATCCTATTGTCACTAATACCATGTTGAATAAATCTATGGATCTAAGTCATACTTTATTCAACTATTCTGTTTCTCATTGTTTGTGATTGAACAAGATTACCAAATCGTCTGAACACATTCAAGGGAGATCTTGGGCGTGGCCACACAAACATCTTGTCAACCCTACGAGGGGCCCAGGAGTATTAAACTCCAAAATAAATTTGAAGGAACAAATTCTATCTTGACTACAAGCAAAACCCGTGAATTTTGTAACACTTCTGAAAACAATCCTTATGACTACCAGTTATGTGTAGCGTTAAATTGTTCCACAGAAATGCACTACATTCATGACAGTTATTTGGTATCTCAAGTCTGAGGATAACTATTCATGATTTACTTAATAACATTATCCATAAAGTAAAATCATGCAGTTTAGGATAAGTCCTATATTCAATTCATTGAATATCATGTGATTTTGGCATGTCAATGCATCAATATACTTTCAAGTATATTATACCAAAACTCAGGTTTGTCTTAGTTTAATTATATTTCCATACCATTAATTGACAACGGACGATTTAGAATAACTAATTTATTCACGGATTTAAACATGAAAATATAGGACAACAATATTAAAGAATGAAAAATAAACATAACCAATACTTTATTTCATTAAAAATAATAATGTTTACAATATCCTTTATCCAAATACTAATCACAGTTATGCATGAAACTACTAGCTAATCTAAGTAGTGACAACGGACGATTTAGAATAACTAATTTATTCACGGATTTAAACATGAAAATATAGGACAACAATATTAAAGAATGAAAAATAAACATAACCAATACTTTATTTCATTAAAAATAATAATGTTTACAATATCCTTTATCCAAATACTAATCACAGTTATGCATGAAACTACTAGCTAATCTAAGTACAATGCCATGAGCATGTTCAGTAAGCTTTTCTTTAGCTAAAGTCTTAGTGAATGGATAAGCTAAGTTATCATATATGTGAACTTTCAAGAGATTTATCTCTCCTATGCCTACTTGTTGTCGAACATAGTGTGATACTTTCATAGAAAATGTCTGGTGCCCTTCATGATTCCAGATTCATTGGCAAATATGATTGCAGTAGAATTGTCGCAATACATATTAATAGGTGATTCAATTGAAGGCATAACACCAAGTCCTGAAATGAGTTTCCTAATCCAAACAGCCTCCATAGCAGCGTCAGAACCAGCTATGTATTTAGCTCCTATCGCAGACATCGCAATTGTACTCCGCTTCTTGCTCTTCGATTCCTTCATTGATAACAAAGACATAACTCATCTGAGACTTGGCATCATCTTTGTCACATTACCAGGATGCATAACAGAAACATTTAACATCAAGTTCTGCAGCTGGATTTCCACCATACACTAAAAACATATCTTTCGTATTCCTAAGATACTTTAGAATATGCTTAACAACAATCCATTTTTTATCACCTAGATTCTGTTGAAATTGACTGACGATGTTTTGAGCATACGCCACATTTGGCCTTGTGCACCTTACCGCATACATGATAGATCCTACTGTCGAAGCATAAGGAACTTTACTCATGCGTGCCACCTCTGCAGGTGTTGAAGCGCACATTTCGCTACATAAGTCATGCTTTACATCCATTGGAAAATATCCTTTCTTGGAATTTTGCATATTGAATCTCTTCAATATTTTATCATTGTAAGCACTTTGACTTAAACCAATTAACCGCTGTGATCTATCTCTATAGATCTTGACTCCCAGAATGAATGCAGCTTCCCCATAGAAAAAACACTCTCCAAGATACGCCTTAACACTTTACAAACTTGGAATGGCTTTTCTGATAATTAATATGTCATCGACATATAGGATAAGGAAAATGACATCACTCCCACTAGCTTTCTGATAAACACATGGCTCATCAAGATCCTGAGTAAATCCAAACCTTTTGATTTCTTCATCAAATCTTTTATTCCATTGCCTTGATTCTTCCTTCAATCCATAAATGGATCTTTGAAGTTTGCTTACATAGTTTGGAAATTGTGGATTCTCAAACCCCTCAGGTTTCGCCATATAGATGTCTTCATCTAGGCAACCACTTAAGAAGGTGGTTTTGACATTCATTTGCCAAATCTCATAGTCATAGTATGCTGCTATAGCTATGGGAATCCTAATAGCTCTAATGTTTGCTACAGGAGAAAAGGTCTCCTCGTAATCAACCCCATAGGTTTGAGTAAAGCCTTTAGCTACCAGACGAGCCTTATAGGTGTGTACATTGCCATCCATGTCAGTTTTCTTCTTGAAGAGCCACTTACTTCAAACGACTTTAGCATTGGGAGGAAGGTCTACTTGAATCCAGTCTTCGTTATCTCTCATGGATTGCATTCCCCTATTCATAGCAACTACCCATTTGTCCTTTTCAGGACTACTCATGGCAGTTCTATAATTAGTAGGTTCATCAAGATCCCCTAATGTAGTTTCCTGAACGATTACATTAAGAAATAGACGTTCAGGTGCTTTCACAACCCTTACAGATCTGCGAATGGGAACAACTTCAGGTGAAGGACCCAGACTATCAGGTTCCAGAGGAAGTTCGTTAGTGTTTTCAGAAAGTAATATATCTACGTGATCATCTTCCAGATCATAGTCTCTCCCACTGAATTCTTGAGATATGAGATCCTTTTCAAGAAATTCTACATACCTAGCAACAATTACTTTCTTTTCAGGTGGAAAATAAAAGTAGAAACCCATGTTTCCTTTGGGTATCATACAAAAATACACTTTACAGATCTCTCTTGGAGTTTATCTGCTGAGTCACGTCTAACATATGCCTCGCAACCCCAGACCTTTAAATAAGACAAGTTAGGAGCTTTTCCATTCCATATTTCATATGGTGTCTTATCAACCTTCTTGGTGGAAACCATTTTTAGAATACGAACTGTAGATTCTAAAGCATAATCCCAAAAAGACAAAGGAAGAGTTGTAAGATTAAACATTGATCGCACCATATCTAGTAACGTACAATTCCTTCTCTCAGATACACCCTTTTGTTGTGGAGTATATGGAGATGTGAGATTATGGACAATTCCATTATCAGCTAAGCAATCTTTAAACTCTTGGCTTAAATATTCACCGCCTCTATCAGATCAAAGAGCTTTAATCGTCTTTTCTAGTTGCAATTCTAATTCTGCTTTGAACACCTTAAATGTTTCAAACACCTCAAGTTTATGTTTAAGCAAGTAAACATAACCATAACGGCTGAAATCATATGTGAAGGTTAAGAAGTAGCTATCACCTCTCCTTGACACATGTCTAAGTGGTCCACACACATCAGTATGTACTAAACAAAGTAGATCAGAAGCCCTTTCCATATTACTATGAACAGGTTTCCTAGTCATCTTCCCAGATATACAAGACTCACATTTATCAAATGATTCATCATTGATACTTTTCAAAAGCCCATTCTGTTGTAGCTTTTGCATGCAAGTCTTGCCTATATGAGCAAGTCTAGAGTGCCAAAGGTAAGAAGAATTCAAGTCTGACTTAACTTTCTTACTTATGCTATACATTGAATTATTATTATTATTGGATACATTATCATTCATGTCAATCTCAAACACACCATTCACAGCAATAGCATTAAAATAAAAAATACCATTTAACGAAACAGAAATTCCATTACTTGTGATAGTGTGAAGAAACCAAGATCCAACAAACATGAAAAGGAAATAACACCTCTAACTATAGAAGGGGCATAAAAACAATTGTTTAATGATAGTACTAAGCCCGACGGCAAAACTAAATTAAGCACTCCTATAGCTTCAACAGCTGCAGGTGCTCCATTTCCAACGTGCAGATATTGCTCCCCATAGGCTAGATTCCTTTCAACTCTAAATCCCTACAGTGTATTACATAGGTGAATACCACATCTAGTATCATATACCCAGGAATTTATTTTATGAGTTAGATTAAATAATTCAATCACAAATAGTTTACCTGAAGTGCTGGCGACCTGCCCAGACTTCTTGTTCCTATTTGCACGTAACTCTTAGAGATAAAGAGAACAGTTCCTCTTCCAGTGACCTACTACATTGCAGTAGTGGCAAGCTTGATCCTTCTTAGGATTCTCTTTTCTCTTAGGAGGTGTAACACCCCCAACTTAAATATGACAGCTAACATAGCTGGGGGTATTACGCAAAATGAAACCACGAACATTTATAGCTAACGACCACAACACGGGACGTTTATAAATGTTTCAAAACACATCATTCGAATTACAAACCATTTAGAGTACAAGGACTCTTTATCAAAGTAGCTGCGGAAAAGTGAATAAAGTTTACAGTGGAAAATAAACAAAGTTTAGCAGCGGAAGTAACAAAAGACACAAAAAGGTTTTACGAATGACATGCAAATAAAGATAGTAAAGATGGTTAAGCTGCCTTGATAGAAAGCCTCCTCAGTCCAAGCCACTCCACCATGCCCAAAACATTAAGCTCCAAAGCTAATTATTATTAGTAGCAATGCCTGAAATACATGCTTAAAAGTCAACACAAAGGTTGAGTGTAATCCATAGGTTTAAATAATAAAGTTGAGCACAAGGTTTTAATCATAAGATATAAGCAACATATGCAAATATTGGGTAATCAAGGTAACAACCAATATATAGAGGCATCCCAGTGCATATAATTGAATAGTGCCCCCAAGGCCGGGTACTTGCCAATTACCAAGCAAAATCGAATATAGTACACTACAATTTGCTTATCTAGCAAAAGGAGTGGGAGGGTCAATTCCTATAGGCCTATATCCCTATATTCGCGCTCACTCGCAAGTGATTAATGGTTCATGATCTAAGGGCCGTGCAATGGCAAGGTAAGCTACTTAGCATATCGTCAGGAAAGCATATCAATCAGGAAAAGCATACCAAAAATACTTGTGCTCAGAAAACATTTAAAGCATGTATCTCACGCCATGGGTTTATAAACATTTAAAAGATAAAAAGCGGGGCTATGAATCACACCTTAATAGCAGCAAGAAACGAGTAATAACAACCAAGCAAGTAATACGTCACGTCAAACAATCCTCATGACTACCTAATCAATATAAATGGCATAACTCAGAAATGGTACTTGAATATCTCAATAATCAATACTTGACTAAAAGGTTTTAATAACAATGGCGTTTGAGAAAAAAAAATAGATTTTTAAAAGTCTCGTGTGGGAGACAAGAAAGATAGAAAATGAACATGTCGGCGAATGTGAACGATAACCCAAGAAGAACGAAAGTAGATGAAAGAGTGACTCGAAGAAAGATATCGAAAAGAAATGAATACACACTCGAATAAACAATAACACGTCAATAACTAGTTTCGGCTTTTCCCATTTTCCCCAAAATATAATGTTGAAAACAATATAAATTGAAAAGATTTTTAAGTATTTAGCAAATCTTAAACGGTTAAAGTTTATAAAAGATTTTACAAAATTTCGGCATGACCTGCCCGTTTATACAACATTTTCCCGAGTCAACGACTCTTAATTATCCTATTTATCGCTAAATGCCACAAGTTATAATATACAATTGGACATATTATTTGCGTTAATGTTAGTTGTTTAGCTTTATCGACCATTTCATATTATTCGTACCAAAGGGTCCATAATGTCCAAATAACCACACCGCAAATCCAATACGTCCAATCCTTGTCCATCACAAATAACGTCACAATATAAATATTCGGATCCAAGTCCAATGTCACAATCCACTTAACTATGTCAATTGATTTTAGGATTTCTTATATTTATTAGTCATATTTATATTACTCGTCAAGTTATCCCATCTCAACATATTGCCGAAACCAATTCCCGACAACCAATAAATAGACAACACAAATAAATAAACAACACAACCTTGCCGTGACTCGCCACGAGTCACGCCTTCGTCTAGCCATGGCTGCCGCAACTCCAACAAACCAAACGAGACCCTCGGCTAAAAACAAATGGGTCCAAAACTCATCTAAATCAATCCCAACATCAACATAACCTTAAAATAAATAAATAAACAACAAAACAACAATAATAATAACAATAATATCACCGCCCACCACACCGAGTCGACTTGGTGGTGGTGGTGGTTCGGCTGCCGCGGCAAGAGGAGGGGGAAAGAGGGCCCACACGAGTGTTTTTATTAGTTTGAAAACAAGATTTAACCACTTTTAATATAAAAATTCAGATTAAATAAAAATAAAAATTTAGGGTTTTGTGTAAAATGGTTTTTATTCAAGAAAATGATGAGAAAAGGGGTTGGGGTGTGTTCGGTTACCAAGAAAAATGAAGGCGAAGGGTGGTGGCTCGCTATGGCGGCGGCAGTGGTGTCGAGTTGGTGGTGTTGTGGCGGGTTTTGAGGCGCGTGAGTAGTAAGAGGAGAACGGGGATGTCCCGATCTACAAAATGGTGTAATAAAATATTTTTGGGTGGCCGGAATATTTTTTCGGTGGCTGGAAAATGACCGGAAAAGTGAGGGTGGGGTGGCCGGTTTTTAGAGAGAGAAAAGGGAGAGAGAGAGAGAGTGAGTTAGTGAGAGAAAATGTGTGTGTGTGTTTGTGTTAAAATGAAAGAAATTATGAATAGAAGGGTATTTATATTAAAAAGTTGAGGGTAGGTTGTGAATTAATTAAAGTGTAAGGTGTCAAAGTGTAAATATCTCAGGGACCCTTCTTGCCAACGTAAGCAAACTTCTTGTAAAAAACGGTTCGGGGCTCAAACGACATAGCAAACGGACTCGAAAAATTACGAAACTTGCGTCATTATTCACGAAATCATTTTTCCCATCAAATCAAGCATAAACTTCGAAGTTTTTTTCAAACTCAATATAATTCAAATAATTTGGGAAATGCAATGCAATTCGAGTTTTCTAGGTTGTGCTGAGTCAATCAAGGAATAAAGATCTCGTTTCCAAATATATCTCGCGTTTCTCAAGCCCAAATAACATGCAATAAAACTTTAAAAGTATTTCAGGTATTAAAATAGATATTTGGCTAGAAATAGGTTTTAGAAAAAGTACCAGGTGTTACAGGAGGGTAATTCTTAGGTTCAGGCTGATAGGCCATAACTTGCTTACCCTTATCAGCTCTACCTTTGCCTTTACCCTTATTTTTCGTACGTCGTTTTGGCTTGTTAATCCTACCTCCCTGAATAGCGAGTACGTGGGGTGTAGGAGCCTTTTGTGGTAAACCTTTCTCATAATCAATGAGTAATACGTGTAATTCACTCACTGTCTTCCCCACGCAGTGCATATTGAAGTTTCTAACAAAACCACTAAATTCCTTATTTAGGGATCTATTGATTAAGTTAACAGTAATATCCAGTGCATAGGGTTTTCCAAGTGCTTGTAATTGGTCCATGTAACCCTTCATTTCCAATACATGTGAACTTACAAGTTTACCATCTGTTGCTTGCAGCTGTGAAAAGCTTCGATCAAATCATAGATTTCAACAGCTTGAGGTTTCTCAAACATTCTTCTGAGTTCGTATAGCATGTCATGAGGGAATTGCATTTCAAACTGCTTTTGTAAAGCAGGTGCCATCATTCCCAACATCAAGCAAGCAAGATCAGAATGTTTATTGTATTCAACTTTCCACGCTACTTTTTTTGCATCAGTTGCAGTAGCAGGTGGTTCAGCAGGACAAGGCTGATACAAATAATCCAGTCTATCAGACACTCGCAGGACAATCCTGAGTGAACGAAACAAGTCATTGAAATTTTGTGTGCCAGTCAATTTTTCTAGTTCAAAGAAAGTCTGGAACGCAGAACTCAAAGTAGTGTTATCAGTTTGAGCCATTTCTACAAAAAAAGTTCAAAGTTCAAATATTAGTATTTTCGATAATACAATTTGTGGAAAACTAGAAGGGGGTTGAATAGTTTTACGTCTTTTTAATTTGTTATGAAAAGCTTTGTTTTTACGTTTTGTTTACTTTAAAAATTGTAGATTCAATTATTATGGGAATTCAAGTCTTGCACAATATAAACAATTTTAAATAAATACTAAAGCAATAATAATGTAAGTAAAGTAATAAGTAAGAGATGGAAAGATCGAACCGCGAGACAAGAGATTTATAGTGGTTCGGCTACAAGGACACCTTCCTTGCCCTACTCCATTCCCCGAGCACCTAACTCGAGAGTTTTCTTCACTATGTCAACAAGCTCCCTTATGGCGGAGAAAACCTTACACACCAATTATCACACCACAACTTTGTCACACCTTATTCACACCTTCTACACAACTTCTTCACACCTAGTCACTACTTGATCACACCACTGCTTCCAAATATCCCTACGTGACGCGTACGGAAACAGTGAAATTAACACATAAGAAAAGTAGCAGTACGCACTGTCGCATTTGCGTTGAGCAGTATAGTCCGTCCCATGTGCACACCTGAGTTGCGCACACATGGGCCATGCCGTCATGATTGATTGGGCCTACGCGGCCATGAACAGAACTTAAGTCTAGCATAACATAGCCATGCACTATGTCACACTAGACTTGGGGGGCTTGTGGACGTATAGTCTGGAATGGGCCAGGCCCGGCAGACAGCGGCCCACTCTACGCCTAAACCCTAATCCATGCCCTATAAATATAGGGCTGAGATTCCTTTCTTCACAGAACAGAACACAGCAGGTTACTCTAAACCTAACTCTTGTATGCTATACCGCATCAATACTAACTTGACCGTCGGAGGTGGATCCCGGGGATACGGCCTCGGGTCCACACCTAACGGGTTCTCTTTGTTAGCAGGTCTAATCAGGGCTCGAGAAGATGACTAACGGCCCAGGGAGAGTCGTTGAATCCAGCCCGCGCCAGATTATGCATCAACAACACCTATACCACTTTCACACCTAACTTACTTCACAATTATTCTACCTACACACCTTGCTAAACTAACTTCTTATACTAACTTCTATCAAATAATCACAACTAATACACAAAGAAATAGATATATGTGATGATGCTCTAACANGATGACTAACGGCCCAGGGAGAGTCGTTGAATCCAGCCCGCGCCAGATTATGCATCAACAACACCTATACCACTTTCACACCTAACTTACTTCACAATTATTCTACCTACACACCTTGCTAAACTAACTTCTTATACTAACTTCTATCAAATAATCACAACTAATACACAAAGAAATAGATATATGTGATGATGCTCTAACAACTTGGATGTGGAGGTCACAACAAGTTGTAATACTTATTGTCTTGGTAGATTGAAGTATTCTTCTCTTGCACTTGAAAGGTTGAGGCTTGGATCACTTTGAAACAAAGATTTATGTATATATGATCAAAGGATTTTGGAGAATAGAAATGGAGATTTAGATCAGAAAGTTTAGAGTGCAAAAGGTGAGGAAAAAATCCAGAAATAGTCCAGTATTTATAGGGGAGAAAATATTGTTCAGGAGCGTGGCCGGTCCCCTTAATTGAGGGGCCGGTCCCCTTAAAATTAAGGGGGCCGCCCCTCTAGAACGTTGCACAATTTTGTCTTTTTATGGGGAAGGTTTTTTTGGACCATTTTTGCCATTTTTGGTTGAAAATTTGAATTCATATATTTATAATGATTTAAACATATTCTTTTATTTCCAAAAATGATTTTGTAAAAGATATAAAATGTTTGTGACATTTTATAAAAAAATCTAGTGATTAAGAAAATGTTCCTTTGATCATATAGTGCATTAAACACTTTGTTTATTCATACCTTAAGTGATTTGGATGCAAATTGAATATTTATCGCTAAATACTTGTTTACGTCATAATTTTTAGTTCAATGAGTTTGCGTTTTGTGATTATCAAAATATAGAGATATCGATGAATGTTAATAATGTTTTTAGGCATTATTTATGTCAACAATCTCCCCCTTTTTGATGATTACAAAACCTTAAACTCATTAAGTCTAAAAACTAAGTTTTAGACAAGTATTTAGAGTTTATATTCACTTCTCCCCCTTTTTGTAGAATCAAAAAGGTTATGCCGACTATCTTCATAGATGAAGGTAGACGGGTAGAAAAACTCCCCCTTGATGTATGCTCCCCCTCATTCGAGGGCACCAAGGAAACGAGCTATGGAATGCTTGGCTACAAAAAATATGTGAAGAGTGCAAGACATATATATGCAAAGCAAGAGTAAAGCAAACATGGAAAGCTATTACATTAAAGCATTTAAGATGGTCATAAAAATGAACATCATCACAATCATTCAATTATGCTTGAAGCATTTTGATTAGAACACAATAAAAGAAACAAAATATTCCTAAAGTACCAAAGAGAGCTCTTGGACTTGCTTGCAACTGATGTACGCGAGATTGCGACCACGCAACAGGTTTTACCTCTCAAGGGATCTCAAGAGGCTTACAATCCCACCAGGCAGTGTACCTGACCGATGTAGTATAGTGTAGTGGTAAGTACGGGGGATTGATCGTTCTCTCACAGGGAATAGTGTTCGTTAGGTATGAAAAACTACTCTAATAGGTCTAAGGATGAGGGATGATTATTTTTTGAATTTTTTATTTTATAAAAGCAAGTAAAATCTCGGGTATGAAGGATTGGGCGGAATTAGTTGCTAGTCAACTAACCCAAAAACTACTATTGCAAATAAAATAAAAATAACTAAAACTAAGTGGTTGTGAAACTTATATGGAGACAAGTGTGTTTACTTAGATTTCCTTACTCCCTAACTATCTTTTACCGGTTAATTAGTGTGTATTAATTGCGTGGATGACGGGTGTATTCCTTAATACCAGTCGTGGGGTGGCATACGTACTTCCCCAACTCTATAAGCTCCTACTTCACTCCTATGTCGAGCCTGCTAGAAGCTCCTAACATGGGATCATTAGAATTCGCTCATGCATTAAATACAACCATAAAAACCTAGTACGCATTGGTTCATGTTTCTTAAGACGTTCAAGCACGTTACCATATAGGAGGTTGGCCAGTTTTCTTAAGCCTAACATCGATAAACATTCATCCAATACAATTAATAGCACACCAACAACCAATAAACAATAGTTAGGTTTCATTAGATCTAAGCAAACACAAAATAAACCTAGCCTAGCATGTTAATTGAAAGACAAGCATAAGATATAATTAACCAACACATAGACATATTGATTAATTTGAATGGAGACTTATCTTAAATTGAGCATGGAAGAATCAAGGGTGAAAAACCCTTGAAAAAGCTGTCAAAATCGTCTAGGGTTTGTTCCCAAAAGTTGCACACTAATGAATGAAAAATAGAAAAGTATTTATAGAGAATACACTCTGACGGCGTCAGGCTTTAGGTGCTGACGCCGTCAGCTCGCCGCCATTAGGGTTCTCGGATGGCCTAGATCCATGTCTGACGCTGATGAGACGAAAAATGTAACGTTTTTAGGGGTCGGTTTGAGTCCTAATTCGTATGTTTTTGGTTTGGATTTCACCCAAAGTCGTTTCTTTTCTCATTTTAGGTACTTTTGAAGAGAAAATCACAAAAGAAGCATTTTCGGGCGTTTTCGGAGTGAAAAAGTGCGGAAAACAACAAAAACCCAAAAGACCTTGAAGATTACAGAAGGTGACGCCGTCACACTTTACAAGGTGACGCCGTCAGGAACAAGTGAAGTCAAGAATTGGAAAAATACTCGTGACGGGCC